>JARHVA010004003.1:642500-802500 GCA_037957365.1 Torreya grandis
ACCCCAGTAGAGTTAAAAGGTGTCCAAACCTCATGATAAGCATGGAATAGGCATGGGTGAGATATTTTGGATAACTCATAAAAGGTAATTATGAATTCTTAGAATATTCTTTGATTTTTGAATTTCTTTTTTGATAATTCATTTAATTGCTCAAGGATGAATTCAATTAGGCATTTGATTAGGTTTTGCATGTTAATTAATTTTGTTTAGGTATTTTAGCATTTTGAAAGATATGAATTGATGTCATGAGTGCATTTGCTCTTTTTAATGGATTAATAGGCCAAATTGTATGTTATGAAGCCAAATTTAAGACGTTTAGTATTCTTAGGCTAGATTTGCAAAGGTTGATAAGAATCAATATAAAGTATGGTATGAAGCCATTGGTGGCCACTTTCAGATGTATATAGTTTACCCCTATTTGGGAAGGTGTTGCAAGCTATAAACATAATAATGTCTTCTTAAAGAATAAAAAGGTTATGTGTGCTTATGACTTCAATGGTAATGGATAAACTGTAGGGTGCAAGTGGGACGATTTACAATGATTTTCCCAAAGGTGGTTATAATCATTGTATCTTGATAGTGGAAAACATGATATGAAATGATGATGATATCAAGTTGATACAAAGGATAAAGATGAATTAGGCAACCTACTAGTAGGGAGATGCTCGTCTGAACTGACAAGGAGAAAAATTCTTTCATTTTTTAAATTACTCTATTTAGGATATGATTTGGATTAGGCTAGGAATGTTGTTGGTGTTGATGCCAAGGAGATATTGATGCTGAAATTGTTGTATAGACTCCTTGACGCTGATTTTTACTATAACACATGACAATAGGCATCACGATAGAACACCATGAGGACTTGGTTGAAATATGCTTAAGGACTAACTCTTGATCCAATACACAATGGAAAAAATGCACCAATGATAAAAACCATGATGACAGTGTTGATGTATGAATATGGATAAACTCAATAATAATGTTCAAGGAATCACCCAATGAATGCACATAGTCTAAATCAAGGCAACAATACTGAAAACAAACAAATAGTCACACAAATAAACACATAAATAAAACAAACAAATAAATAAATAAACAATGGTTAGTCATAATGTTAACACACATAACATGAGACAAATAAGATGAAGAGCATTACCCCTAGAAAATAGGAGACAAATTAACAAACCAAAAATATGGGGAAACAGAAGAAAAGGAAGGGGGTGATTGAGTTGTCTCCATATGCACTAGGCAAGTGGATGCTACCTACACAGTTCCATAGATGTAATATCCAACAAAAAATTTAGGCTAAATGTAGCTCTCCTTAGATATGTGATAGAAAAAAATGATGAGAAAGAAAACATGATGGATGTTGATAGAAGAATAAGAATGATCTTGTAAAACGACAAGTGCGTAAGACAAGGTTGAAAAGGATGGGGAAACTAAATGTCAAGTGGTTTTTTGTGACTTAGTAAGGGTTCTCGGAATCCTCAAGGTAAAGAAGTGGTCAATGTTTTTTATTTTTCTAAATGGTTTTCAAATGTTTTTAGAATTTTGGAGCATCTCAACTTGATGGAGAATGATGAGATACTAAATGGTTCAAGCTTGCAAAATGGCAAGAGCATGTAAAAAATGGGGACTAAGATGACCTCAACAAGTATTGAGCACTACCCATATAGTTCCAAAGTAGCCTCAAGTCATTATGTGCCACCTTACAATGGATGAATCTAGCTCATGTAGCAATCAATTCAAACAAAATAAGCAAAGTTGGCATAATGGCACAATATGACATAGGAATGGTAAGTTGGTATGTCAAAGCACAATAAACAAATGTTGCCCCTACTTTTCCCATAGGAGGTTATAACTAGGAAATAAAAACATAGATCAATGATATTAATTTGCCCATATGTGTTTATAATTAGTAGTAAGATCAATGAGACACTGATTTACCCATAGGTAGTTATAATCAAGCCCACATAAATAAAGCATGATATAAAATGAAATAAGAAATGAAGGATGCAACTGCCAAGACTTCTATCATACTGCTCCAAAATATGACCTCTATCTATAATTATTGAAATAATTACTGAAAATGATCTAATTATTCATGCTAAAATCTAAACCAATGGATGAACCAAGGTCAAATGGGCTAGGTAGGGAGGGTCAAAAAATGTTATGTTGATAGAACATAATGGTGGAATGGCAAAGTGATATGATGGTAGAATGGTAGGATGGTAGGATGATATAATACAAAGAAGAATATTGATAATATGGTAAAGATTGAAGTGGTCCTCATAGATAATACACCAAGTCACTCAAGAAAAGTAACACTTAAGGTGTATAATGTTAATTTGCTCATCAAGTTTGTCCCCATCCAGTGTGGCAAGCCTATATGATCTAACACCATAGTTTACAATAATGATGAAAGGACCAACCCAGTTGGGTTTAAACTTGCCTTTATGCTTCTTTTCATCCATTATATTCTTTTGGTTCTCTTTGAGGATAAGATCACCAGGTTCAAAGTCTATGTGTTTCACATGCTAATTATAGTGACCATAGAGTCAGTTCTGATATGCCTGTAGGTTATTTAATGCATCCATTCATTTCTCATCAAGTAACTCTAGTTCTTACAGGCAAGCTACTTGATAATCTTCATTATCTAGGACATGTTTCAAAGAGATGTGTAATGAAGGCAAATCAATATCAATGGGAATAATGGCCTCAGTACCATAAACAAGTGAGTAGTGGCTCCCATGGGATTGTGATGATTGGTATGGTATGTCCAAAGGGCACAAAATATCTAAAGGTGCCAATCATGATCAACATCATTGATAATATTTTTAAGGATGTTGATAATGGTTTTATTTGGTGCTTTTACCTAGCCATTGTCTTATGTTTAATATACCATGGAAAAATGTTGAGCAATCTTATACTTGACACATAGCAATTTCACATCCTTGTTTTTGAATGATCCACCATTATCAAATATAATGTTAGAGGGGATACCATAGTGGTAGATGAGATGGTTGAAGATGAATTTGGAAATTTACTTTTCAGTCATATAAGTGAGAGGTATAGATTCAACCCACTTAGTGAAATATTCTGTGGTGATAAGGATATGTTTATGTCCATCAGATGAGGTGGTATTTATCTTCCCAATGAGATCAAGGCCCCATGTAGCAAATGGCCATGGTGTCAACATTGGTTTCAAAGTCTTGGCTGGGACATGAATCAGAGTGGCATGTCATTGATATTTATCACATCTTTTCACATATGCAGTTGCATTTACATCCATCATTGGCTAATAATACCCAGTACATAAGAGATTTTTGGATAAGACTACCCCACTGGTGTGGGATCCACATACTCCTTCATGAACTTCCTATAATGCTAATGTAGATTCTACCAAAGATAAACAATGAAGTAGAGTTCCATAAAAAATATGGTGATATAAGGTTGGCCCGAGTAAAGTTTAACATTGGGAATTATGAATGAAGTCTTTAAATTGTTTTTTAGATAAGTTAGGTGGCATAATATGGTAATGGAGGTAAGTGTAAAGATCTAAATACTAAGTAGAGCTAGGACCAACAATATCATAGATTATTATGATGGTTGATGGTTTATTAGCTAGCCCTAGCAAATTTTCAATGAGAAATTAGTATTCTTTGGCCATAAATATTTATCAAATCAAATATCTAATGGTAGCCATGAAATTTACTATTTTGTTACTTGCCCTTGGTATATGATCAAACTGGATATCAACAATCTACTGCATGAGAGTTTCGACCATGGCTATATAGGGAACCAACTTGTCATCTTTGGTCTAAAAGTGGTCTGTAACTTGATTAATGATTAATTATGAATCACCATAAACCTTTAAATGATGTATGTTCCATTATACTGCCTGTCAAAGTACTACAACAAGTGGTTCATATTTGGCCATGTTACTGATACAAGGAAAGTTGATTTTGAATGACTTAAGGATTAGATCCCCTTGTGGAATTATAAACAAAAGGCCTACCCCCAATCCATGTGCTATGAATTATCCATCAAAATACAACTTTCAGTGCTAATCATCAAGAGATGTTTCAATGATGGTCATAATGGATTCATTAGGAAATTAGAATGTTAGTGACTCTGTATTTGTAAGGGGTTCTTTAACAAGCTAATCTACAAGCACTTGGCCCTTGATGGCTTTCTAGTTAACATATTCTATCTCAAACTCACTGAGAATCATGATCCATTTGGCCATGTGGCCTTGTAAAGTTATCTTAGATAGTAGATACTTGAGCGGATCTACTTTTTAAATCACCATGGTCTTATTGTTCAACATACAGTTGCATAGTTTTTGAGCTATGAATACCATAGCTAAATAGGCTTTTTTAATGGGTATATAATTATTCTCATATGTGACCAATGTACAACTTAAATAGTACATAATATGATCTTTTCCATTTTCATTGTGTTAAACTATAAGTGCCCCCAAGGCTTTGTCTATTACTGATAGATATAGAAGGAATGGTTTCCCTGGCATAGGAGGCAATAAAATTGGTGGATTTGCTAGATAGTCCTTTAGCTATTGAAAATCTTTCTAACAATCATCATCCCAAAGAAATGTTACACCCTTATTTAATAGGTGTGTAAATGGGTGGCACTTGTTGGCTAATTGACATATGAAGCATCTAATGGATTGGATTTTGACTTAAAAATTGTAAAGCTACTTTAAATTGGTTGATGGTGGCATCTCTATTATGGCATGTACTTTGGCTAGATCAGCTTCAATGCATCGATGAGACACAATGAAGCCAATAAATTTTTATGAAGTGACTCCAAAAACACATTTCCTAGGGTTAAGCCTGACTTTGTATTCATGCAGTCATTCAAATATCCTCCTCAATGCTACTGGATGATCAACCTTGGTCTTTGATTTGCCTAGTATATCATTAATGTAGTCTTCAAAAATATCATGCATCATATCATGAAATATGACTATCATGGCTCTTTGATAGGTGGCCCCTAAATTCTTAAGACCAAATGGTATAACCTGATAACAAAATATTCCCCATGTAGTGGTGAATGCTATTTTGTGTTGGTCTTCTAGTGCAATTCATATCTGATTATAGCCTAAAAATACATCCATCAAAAAATGCATTTCATAACCCACAATGGATTCAACAATCATGTCAATGTTTGGCAATGGGAATTATTCCTTAGGGCAAGATTTGTTAATGTCCTTGAAATCAATGCAAATTTTGATTCCTTATGTCTTTTTATTGACTGGCACTACATTAGAAATCCATTAAGAATAGTCGATTGGCCTGATACATCTCATTTATAAGAGATTTTACAACTCTTTATTGACTAAAACAATAATGTGAGGATGCATTTTGCACAGCTTTTATTTCACTAGCTTGGCATTAGGATGTACCAAAAGATGGTGAACAACCAAGGAGGGGTCCAAACCAGGCATGCCAGAGTAAGCCCATGCAAATATATCAACAAATTCCATCAATAGGGTTGTAAAGAATTTAAATTATTCCTTAGTGAGGGATGTGCCTAATTTGATCCATTTTGTGTCATCTAGAGTCCTAGTGTTTATCTCTAAAATATATTCCACTAGAAAGGTCGAATCATCTTCAAAGATAGTGGGCAAAGATTTAAACTATTTGGTTATGTTAGAGTCCTCTATTAGGACTGGTTCTTCAAGTTCTCCTAGACATGACGAATTGGAATCCCCCAATGGGAAGGATGGACATATAACAAATATTGTTGAAAATTCTTGAATGATGTGATCAAACACCTACTATTCTTCAAGATTGAATTCAGACCCATAAACAAGTTCATCATTATTGGTGGTATCCTGGATGATTTGATCAAAATCTTGTTCTTCTTTAAGATGAAACTTAGACTCGTAGATAAGTTCATCATTGGTGGTCTCCTGGTCTATATTTGAAGAAGGTTTAACACTCCCATCTAATGGTGCCTGAAACATGTTTTCACCACTAGACTGACCTTTATCTTTTCTTTTTCCCTAGTCCAAAAGTGCCTCAAAGAGTTTTTCGCTTTGGGACTTCAATGTTTTACTTAATTATTTCTGGCTAAGGGTGTTCACCCATTCTCCAAAATAGGCTTCAGGATCCAACTTGATTGAGAACCCTTTTTTGTGGTCTCCCAATGGAACGTTGTCCCTAAGGCCTAAAAAATCACAAAAGGCCTCAGCATTTTAGAACTCATCAACTGACATGTTGGATTCTTATTGTCCCTAGTCTATCAGTTGGGGATAATATAATGGTAGGGGATTATGATGAATAACTAGTCAAAGGGTAAAAATGACATTATTGTCTAATAAATTGGTATGGGCTAGGTCATCAAATTGGTTATGATCGGTCTCTGCTTCACTTTTGGCATCATCATCACTAGTCATTGGTGATGGAATTTGAGTAAGATACATGGGGTCACCCCTAGGTGGTTTAATTCCAAGTTCATAGGTTCCTCTGTACCTAATCATAGAAATTGGCTCAAGTGTTCCCTATTGATTTGGATCGAGGCCTCCTCCTTCATAGTATTGATTTTCCATGATCTGATTAGGAATGGGATATTTGGAGTTCTTGTAACAATCAATTAATTTATCATTATATAACCATGATTCATCACTTTTAAGAGGGACCTTTTCTTGTCCAAACGCTGGTATAAAAGTGACAGGTGTTGGACTATGTATATGGCCTTTCCCCTTTCTTTGCCATTATATGAGTGGTTTGGCTTTCAATCTTCCAAAGGACTTTGGGTTATGTGAAAGCTTTACAATGTGAAAGGTGTCATGGGTCAAGTATTTTCTTGGGCCATTATTCGAGATGGTATAATGATTAGATATTTCAAGAGATGACATGTGGGAAAGTGAATCGAGGGTATCAGGGTCAATACATTTGGCCTCTAGTAAACCAAGGACAAGGCTCACATCACACAGGGAAACTATGGAGAGATTGCTGACTTGACTACCCAATTTTTTGGAGATAGGGCCAGTGATTATATGAAAAATAACAATGGGATGAGGAGCTAGAAAAATCTTTTGGATTGCTGTGTGCAGCGGCCTGAGATTTTCTCAAGAGTTTGGGAGATCCAGTAGTGCATTCAGAAGATCAAAATCCCTCTCTTTCTTTGGGAGGATGAACAATACTGGTGGCCAAATAAGAATGGATCATTCTCTATCAAATCTGCTTACCATCTGCTCATTCTTTAAGCTCAAAATAAAGATGTATGGAAAAAGGTTTGGAATCATAAACATATTCCAATAACATGTTTTGGTGGGCTACTGCTCATAACAAAATCCTTACTCAAGATAACCTTAAAAAGAGAGAGTTTACTTTGGTTAATAGATGTTTCCTGTGTGCTTCAAAATAGGAATCAGTTTCACACCTCTTTATCCACTGTGAGTTTGCTCAGGAATTATGGGGCACAATACTTAACAACTTTAGTATTGAATGGGTCTACAATTCTGACCTTAAAAAAGTAATTCTCAGCAAGAACCCAACCTTCACACATCCCTGGCTTATGGGATTATGAAAGCAAGCTTTGCCATGTTTGAGTTGGACTTTATGGAAAGAGCGCAATCACAAAATTTTCAAGGACACTACTAGAAATGCTTCTCAGGTGTTTAACTCTTTTGCTAATACCATTATGGAAAGTGTTACAATGGCTCATATTCGTGTTGTAGAGAAACCCCTATCTCAAATTAAAAGCCAAATGGAAGGTCTTAAACCAGATCCCTGGGTATAATAACTCCAAAATACTACAGAGACTTAATACTAAATGGATCCCCCCTAAACCTAACTGGATGAAACTCAACTTTGATGGGGCATCCAAGTTGGATAGTAAAGCTAGTGGAGGATGAATTATAAGGAATGATAAAGGATGGATGTCTACTATTTATGCTGGTGGAATTGGATGCCAAAGCAATAACTATGTTGAAGTAATGGCTTTACTATGGGGATTAAAGTTAGCAATATCCCTAGGAATAAGGAACTTGAATATACAAGGAGACTCTAAGATGGTCATAGATGCCATTAATAAAGTTTCAAATGTGGGAATCAAGCTAAAATACATCATTACTGATATCCAATTTCTTTTTCAAAAGTTTTCCGAAGTTGAGATTTCCCATACCTACAAAGAAGGCAACAGGGTTGTTGATGCTTGTGCCAACCTTGGGCAGCGATTTTTAGGTTGGAGGGTGTGGCGACAAGGTGTTTATATTCCCTTAAACATTAGGGAGATCATTCAAAAGGAGATGACTTGTCGGGAATGAGGCGTATTGATGACCCTAAAAAGACCCCTATTGATACCCCCAGCTCCTTTGCGAGCTAGAAGGGCAAGAAGAGAAAGGTTGATGAAGAGGAAGAAAATATTAAAGAGACTATGGAAGGGACCCACAGGAATTCAGGCATGGCCACGGTGGGCCAAGGTGGTAAATCTCACAAGCCTTCCAAAATTAATAAGGAAGGATTCCCCTCTGGAGTACGAAGGTCAGGGTGGATTATTGGTAAACCAGCCCCGAAGGCCAAACTGATTGATTATTCGAAAAGTGCTTCGGAAGAAGCAACCCCGGAGGAAGAGTCTGAGGAGCTGGAAATCCAAGAAATTTTGGAGGACACTGGAGGGAAGTAGGCTAATAGGGATTTTGAGGTTACTGAGGAGCAAGGTGCTAACACTATGGAAACTACTACCAATAAGGGGAAAATGTATGTCGAGGAAGCTGGTGAGGGCACTAAGAATGAGACTAATTGGAAAACTGAAATTGGGGCCCTAAAGAACCACATTCAGAAGCTGGAGAAGGTTTTTTCCAAAGGGCTTCGTAATACAATTTTGTTGAACATGTCTATGCTAGAAATGGTGGGTAATACTGGGTATGCTGACAATGTGGAGAATGAGAAACTCAATGATCTTATCAAATCAATAGTTATGTAAGGGGAGACCTCTCTAACTCTGGTCTTCCTATGGCTTGTGTTTTGTTTTTGTCTGTTGTTCTCGATTGTGTCATCGTCTCTCTGAAGGCATTTTTTGTTTGTTTGCCTTCTTGTCTTTTTTGAATGTATAGGGTTCGGCCCCTAGTTTGCTGCCTTACTTTATCAAAAACATACCACATAATCTATTCATACCTATAGGAATTAGTACCTATCGATTGAATCCATCACCACCAAATGAGAAACCAAATATAGATAAATGCAAACCAAAGATACCAAGTACAAACTTACCAAAATATCATGATACACTTTCTACTTATACTATGCACACATATGACACATTTAGTTTAGGAAATGTTATTCTTTTATCACTACACAAAGATTCTCACCCTCCTCTTTAAATCATTTGGTAGCTTATACAATCTCCAAATATTCAAAAAATTCATGGTACATATGCTTTTGGTTTCATGATGGTAGATAACATATCATTTATTTCTATATACATGTGTTTCACGCATTGCTGAGTAGTTTCCCCTTCCAACCAAGAAGTTTCCTCTGTGTTCTTTCCAAAATTCCATTCTAAAATCTAGGAGATACCTCTTTGACTGAGAGTGGGAGACCTAGGTAGGTAGCTAGTAGGTCAACTTCAACACATTCTAATATATCAATGATTATATGTCTAAGTTCATTAGGAGTGTTGAAGAAATATACATTGCTTTTCTGGAAATTTATCCTTTGTCCCGACTCTCTGGCATAATTATCTAAGATATTCTTCCATCTTCTAGCTTCAATCACTGATGAGATGCCAAAGAAGATGGTATCATCCACAAATTACTGTACCACCATAGGATGAAGGGAGGAGGCAGGTTTGATGCACACTAGATTTTTTGAGGCTATATCTGCTTGTATGTATCTTCCTAGTGCCTTAGCCATAATGATGAATAAGTATGGGGAGAGAGGGTCTCCCTGATGAATTCCTCTCAAGGATGAGAAAAACCCTCTAAGAACACCATTAACCAGCACTGAGAATTTTGTAGAAGAGACTGAGTTCCATAACAAGTGAGACATTTTATCATTAAACCCAAATTTTTTGATCACTTGGAATAGAAAAGTCCATGAGACTCTATCATAAGCTTTAAAAATATCAAGCTTGAGAGCAATCCCAAGGATTCTAATCTTATCCATGGAGTGAATAGTCTCATGTGTGGTGATCACATCATCAAAAACTTGCCTACCTGAGATGAAACCTTTTTGAGCAAGAGAAATAATTTTGTCTAGCAAAGGTTGAATCCTCATGACTAGAATTTTAGTACATAACTTATACACAGTGTTGCATAGACTAATGGGCCTAAAATTAGTGAGGTGTGAAGGTTGTGATTTTTAGGAACAAGTACTATGAAGGTATTATTAACTTGTTTCAAAAGTTTACCTAATCTAAAAAAATCATGCACAACAGCCATGAGGTTTGCTCCTATTATCTCCCAATATTCCTGAAAGAATATAGGAGGAAAGCCATCAGGACCTGGGGCTTTAAAAGCACCCATAGAGAATAAAACAACATGGACTTCTTCCTTGGATATAAGCTTTAACATCTCCAAATTATCTTCTTCTATTATCAAATAGGGGATTTTATCAATAAGTTGATTCATAGGTCTATCGATTCTATCATTATTATTTTCTTTCGTAAGCAGATTGTGAAAGAAAGCCTTGGCTTGTTCCCCTATTCATTATCCTCAGTAATAATGTCACCATTATCTAGGACAAGATTAGTTATTGAGTTGGATTTCCTATGTTTCATAGTTGAAAGATGAAAAAGGCAGTGTTCCTATCCCCCTCTTTAAGCCATTGAACACGGGATTTCTGTTTCCAAAAAACCTCTTCTCTTTTCGTAAGATTCTTCCATTTTAAAGACAAGATATTCTCTTCTTCTAAAGTGTCCTCAGAGTCATCCCCTTGATCTATCAGTTACTGTATATCCTTGAGTTTTCCCACCATATTTTTCTTCTGCTAGAAGACCTGCCCAAGGTTATATCTATTCCATCCATAAACTTCTTGTTTAATGTGTTGGAGTTTCTTGACTATTCTGAACATAGGAGTACCTTGAATAGGAATTTTCCACCATTTGTCTAAAGTCTTTGTGTTTGATCCACATAGCTTCAAAATAGAATGGGGAAGGTTCGGAATGTCCCTGTTCTCTCCAACTGAAGAAGATCGGGTAGTCGTCAGACATGGTTTTAGGGAAAGCCTGTGCCTACATATTATGATAATCCTTCCACTTGCTTGATATAAGAAATATATCTAATTTAACCTCAATCATTTGATTTCCTCTTCTTCTATTGGTCCAGGTAAAATTTTGGTTTTGTAGCTCTATGTCCAATAACCCCCAATCATTGATGAATTTAGCAAAGTCGAACATCCTATCCAAGTAATCCATTATTCCACCCTATTTTTTAGAAGGGTATAGAGGAGTGTTAAAATCTCTAGCTAACATACATCTAATGTTCTAGGGATTATTATTGAAACTACTCAGGTCTATCCATAATTTCTGTCTCAAAGCTCTGTTATTCGGTCCATAGACATTGATCAACGACCAGTTCAAAGATTTCATAGAAAAATTGGTAATCAAGAAGTGATTATTATAAGCCATAAGAGACCCCTAGATTTTAGCACTATTCCACATAGTGACAATCCCCCCTAAAGCCCCTTCAGTAGGACTAATGCAAAAAGCCACCTTAGGCCATATATAGGGAACAATTTTCATAAAATTCTCCTCATTCATCTTGACTTCTTGGAGTAATAAAATATCTAATTTATTATCTAAAAGGTAGTTTTTAACCTCAAACTACTTTGAGGGACTGTTAAAGCCCCTCAAGTTCTAAGATAATATTCTCATTTAGAGGGTTTGGGGGGGTTGGGTCTCCAGTGTATTCTATTTACCACTGCCAATCTCCCTAGCAATCTCTCTTTGTCTTGTTTCTCTTAGGGTTGGCCTCCTTTGTTTGGGCTCAGTGCCAACATCTACAGATTTTTTACCTCTTTGGTTCTTTTTCTTTGGGGTAACCCATTCCTCTTGTTCATTACTACCACTTTGTCTTATTACACCTATTGCTAAGTAGTTTCTTACTTGGTCTCTGACTTCCAGAGCATGGAAAATGTTTGTATTTAGCTGTGGGTCTGCTTCTCCTTTAGTGGGACTTTCTAGAGTTACTTCTTCCTATCCAACTCTTGGAACTTTGTCTTCTTCATTGACTTCCTCTATCAAAAGGTTACCTCTTACTCCTTCCTTAGACATATTAGTATGTTTTTCTAGAGGGTTGGCTGTGTTAAATATAGCCTTCTGACTATGATCTGATACTATATTTTCCTTTGGGATAACTTTTGTTATCGAGTGGATCAGAACATAGTTTATTGAGTTCTTTATCTAAATATTATTTACCATCTATATGAGCAGTTAATTTGGCCTTATTTGAAGAGATATTTGTAGTTTCCTCCTTTGTAACCACATTTAGAACCTTAGATTTTTCAATTATCTCTTGATTTTTGACTTATTTTGTTAGAAATCATGGTTTAAATATTTTATGTACCCATTGCTCTTTTTGTGGACAATATATTTTCTATCTATGATTTATTCTTTGAATTGTTCTCATTTGTAGGTTCTTGTTCTTTTGTAATGGGCAAATGTATCTTTGAATTATTTGCATCAGTATTGCAAATATAACCTACATATTGAGGGTCATTCTAATCATATGTGAAAATAGGATGAATGATGCCTTGGGAATGTTTTCCCAATCTTTGACCATGATAACTAAAGTTTTGTAAATATTTCTTTCCAAAACCGCACTATTTGGAAAATTGAGTATCATTATTGAGAGGTAAACTTGTATTCTTTTCTTGATCTACTTTATCTTTTGAACCTTTTCTAGCTCTAAATTTAATATTTACAAATGTTTTTACCCTAATTTTTTCTTCAGTAACCACATTTTGTGTTTTGTTATTTTTAGTTTATAAGAGATATTTATAATGTGTATGGTGTTCTTGGTTGATGTATCAATGATATGATCACCACTACCTTTGTGACTTTGTATTTTGTTTATTAATTCAAAACATTAATTTGTATGATGCCCATGCATTTTATGATATGCACAATAGTATTTGGATCATCTTATAGGATGTGGAGGAGGTAATTTGATCACTTTGTCTAGAATCATTTATCTTAAGATTTCACTTGAACTCATAGTAGCCTTTTGGTCACTTTTTGACTCACTTGTTTTAGATGTATTATGTTGTAGCTTTTCATTTGGATTTGATACCTTATTTGGAATAACATTGGTAGATGAGGATGTAAACACATGATTAACACTATGATTTATTATTTTTAGGAAATTAGGTGTTTAATTTCTCAATAACAAATGGATATGACTAGATAAAATTAGTAAATAATATGCAATAATTACGCTATTGAATTATGAAATTTGGCTGTAGTTAAGGCCATTCTAAAAATAGTAGTGAGAGAGAGAAAATCAAACTTATTTAATTCTATGCTTTCTAAATAAGACATCTGTAAATCTATGTGTAGGCTTTGGAGACTATCATAAATAGGAATCTAGAGTTCATTTTTTGATTAAACAGGATCATAAAAAATAAGACACCCTATTGTTCAGTGTTATAGTCTTGGTCTTGCCATTATTGTCCAAACTGCTCATAGAGATTTGATTTTTTTGGTTTTGTTTGTTGCATCTATGTAATCATGTATACCATATTTTAAATCCTTGTTGTCAATTGAACTCATTATAGAGCTTATTCTTCATGTGCTTGTGTTTTTTATGCAATTAAATGGAACTTTGGTAAATAGGGAAAAGGGGTTAGTGTGTAAAGGATACGCTAGATGCACTTCAAACCCCATGTATGGGCATGCTACCTACATACCAATACTTCAAGGAGGGATCAAGCTATATGTAGTTCTCCCATTGAAGTGCTTGGTGCAATAGTGTGATGAAAATGCAAGTAAATACAAAACTAGGTGTACTTGGAATGACTAGGGATTGGTGTAAAGGTTTGAATAAGCTTGAAATATTATTGGATAGTTGTATGTAGAGAATAGTGAAGAGTGCTTGAGTAGTCTTGCTTGTATTCTTGATTCTCTCTTGTAAATGAGTGCCAACCCTTTTAAATGGACTTTGAATGGCCTTCTATATGGAATTTAATGATCGTGGGTTAAATGAATTTGCATTAGGCTAACATGAATTAGGATAAGAATTTAGAAGAATATGACTATTAGAAGCCAAAATGCACTTGGACAACAATGCCAAAAATAAGACACCCTAAGTTTCAACACTATAGTCCAAGTTTGGGTGCTATTGTCTTGAGGGAAAGAGACCTAGGGGGATGGATTTATCATGGAAATAATAGCCTAGGTCAACAAGGGTTCAATATAGAAGGCTATGAATGACTGAGAATCAGTAAAAACATATTTATGAGGGTTATGAGAGCAAGCAAGATGGACTTATGGATTAGGTGTCATTAGTCACATTCAAGTTATGAAATTTTGCATTTTATATGACTACATTTTTCCCTAGTTCTTACAATATTACAAATAGAGAATAGTTCTTAATTCCCTAAAAGTGGATCAAGAATGCAAAGGCAAGCCCTTTGGCTCCATCATCACCTACTAAGTGAAGCTAATAAATCATGCATGTGTCAATCAATGTTTGGACTATGTGTCCAATCGCTCTAAATAGGTGGCTTAAGAATACAAAGGCTAGCTAGTCCTTTGGCTCCATCATTTCCCCATGAAGTGAAGTGATGAATTAATATCAGTATGGAATAAATGTCATATGAGATGTCTCTTGAAGCCCATAAATGCACTATGATATGACAATATTGGCATGGATAGCTGAATATAGGCCAGAAACTAGGCCACTCTTGGCCAACTCAGAAAATATGGAGATTAGGATTGTATGAAATCCACTCCAAAACTAAAAATTTGGCTTATGTGGAAGCCACTCAAGAACTCGAGAACTCAAGAAGTTAAGCTTGTATGAAAGCCAAACTTTTAAAAAGGATGCCAACCACCTACAAATGGAGTAAGGCACATAATTGCTAAGAAATGCTTAGAAAATAAACTAAAAAAAAAAAAAAAGGGAGGATCAATGTGTCATGCATATTTCCCCCTAATCACTAGTGTTTAGAACATGGATTTTGATTTTTAAGTTATATCAATTGCCTAATATAAAACTAGAAGTGAGAGGAATCATGCCATGCATGATGCCCCCTATATCTAGATTTTCTAGCAAAAACTATATTGAAACATGCTAAATCTAGACTGTACTGAGCTAACAAACCTATGACTAAACTCACTTTTCTATCTATTTCTAGAAAAACTTTTTTTTCTACTGTCTAGATAGGATCACCTAAAATAGGACACCCTTTGTCTGACACTGTAGTCTAACTTTGGTACTGTTGTCCAAGACTAAATCTAATAACTATTCTAGATTCTTTGTTGTCTACCTGGTCTGATGTTTGGATTCTATTTTGAGTGTTCTAAAAATTGTTTTTTTGACCATTAGTATCTCTAATATCTATGAAAAAACCCTTGTTTGTTTCCCCCTCTTTTGAGGGTAGGAATGACGATGTTGTAATGACTACCCTCAAAGTAAAGAGTCCTACAAGTGTGTTAAGCTATAAATATACATGATAGAGCAATGATAATCAACAAGACATCTCAAGATATACTATGGTTTATATTGAGAGATTGTTAGATCAACAAGGGTATGCCTAGATAGATATAATAATGTAATAACATATGTAATGTACTGAACTAGAATCAAAAGTGTTACTTATTAGTTGTTAGTAAGGAGGGATGGAGCATTATGTCCATCATAGCATCTAAGAAAGCAAGGAAATGAATGATATGTATCATGGCATTACAAATAAGAAAACTAATCAGGCCACAAACACACCAAACAAAAATCAAGATGCATACAAGGGTGGCCAAGGGCCCACACAATCAAGAGACATGGGCACATGTCACTCAAACTGTAAAGCAAACATACAAGGCATGTTCAAATGCCACATATGATTGAAACAAATAAAGTACAAACACATAAAAGAGTAAAAATAAGGGACATTAGCAAATGTCCTAAGGCACACACATAAATAGAAGTAAAGGACATTGGCAAATGTCCTAAAACACATACAAGACATGGAACAAGAACTAAAAAAGTGTAAACTCATCAAGCTATGCTAAAAAAAAGAAAGAAAGCATGTAATAATTGGAAAGATAAAATCACACCTAACCAATAAAATTAAGAGTGAAAGTATGCAAGACATGTTTAGTACAAGACTAGGTACATGCTAAAAGATACACAAGTGTTAGATACTAGTAAAATGTCAATATAGTAATCTGTGTAATATATTAAGTAATGTACATCAACACGATAACTTGGAGTGTGTAGTGTAAGAATGACGTAACATGGATGGTGTAGTCATGTAGAAGATGCCCCCAATGGGTATGTATATCGATGTGTGTCTCAAATGTAGAAGTAGGATGCCTCCTCAATGATAAAGTGAAGCAATCAAGAATCTAGATGTCATTGCACACACTCAAATAATATCAAGTGAAGCATGGTAATGTAGATAAATCAACAAATAATAACATATAAAAATAAATGTAAGTCTAGCATAGTAGTAGAAATATAAAGCATGGATGATGCATACAATCGAAATATTTTTGTGTTTTGGATATATTTGAACATTTTTGGTATTTTTGATATTTTATATTATTTTTGTACTTTTTCAAAATTTGAACTATGTATAATCAAGTAGAAGAGATTATGTACAAGCAATGTTGAAAATAGACTATGTACAATCATGTAAAGAAAGCAATATGTACATGATGATAAAAAAACTAGGCTAGAGGGGGGAAAGGATCCAAGGATGGAGCCTGCTAGGATGGAAATGGAGGAAAGGGTCATGGCCATCATCAAATGCCTCAAGATCATCACCATATGTATCATTATATGCTACAAATGCTATGTTTATAGTGTAATTTCAATGAAGGAAAACTGAAGGTTGCTCTGGTGGTGGAGATGCTGACTCTACTTAGACGCATTTAGTCTTATTAGTAGATGACTTTAGTGGAAGTGGTGGAGTTTGTGTTGATAGTGGTGTTATAGTCTGAATTATGCCTTGATCTTATAGTTTATCTAGTCTTTGTTGTAAATCAACACATGAGTTTGTATCATGGCCTGTAATCCTATGAAAATTAAAAAATGGGTGATCATCCTAATGTGATAATATGTTGATAGATCTATGTCATATTGTAGGTAATATGATCAATCCATGATCAAGTAATGTCTATAACATAAACTGTGGCTGATGTTGTGTGCTGCCTACCTAAATCTGAATAAGTGGCTCTATATCCATAGAGGTAACCATGTGAACTATATGTGCCAAGTGATCTATTTGTGGTCATGAGTGTGGAGTATATCCTACAAGTGTAGTGCAATATGCTAAGAGTGTTGTAGGGTGTGGTATGAGAGATCTCTAGTCATCTTAGTACTCTCCTGGGCCAACTGGTGTATAAATCAATCCACACAAATAGTCATCTATGAGTGTGGGTGTCATATCATCATCTAAAGAAGCTTGTGAATCTATATCAACATCATGTACATATGGTAACTCAAAATTTACCACAAGGGGTAACTATGATATAGGAATCTCATCATCTGTAATAGTAGAAGATGGTACTACTACAAAGGTATCTGTAATTGGTGGAGTAACTATGGAATCAACTAGAACTATTGATACTAATATTAGTGATGGTGAATGTGTAACATGTTTTCAAACTATGACTGAAGGAGTAGCTAGGATAGCTGAAGCTATTATGACTGATAAAATATCTAGAGTTGAAGGCATGACTGTAAGTGGAGGAGTGCAAGAAGTGCTAGTCTCTCCAACCTCATATGTGTGTATTTGATCAAGAGAAATGCTATGAGGTGGTGGCTGTACTGTGAGATAGGTGTCCCATCTAGTAAAATAGTTGAAGATGACTTTGTAGTTTGACAATACTTGAATGAATGGTTGTTTGCTGGACATGTTTATATATATCCCCCATGGAGAAATTTAATGTAATGATGGAGAGTAGAAGGAATGGTCCCCATAGTATGTATCTAGGGTCATCTGAGTAAAATATTATAGTAGAGAGGACCTGGCATGGCTTGGAACTATGTAAAGAGGGTTTTTGGTCCCACCATGATATCTAAAGTAATAGTGACCAATGTCTATCAAGGTATATCATCAAACTTTTGAATGTTCTTATATGATTTTTTCATATATGCCAAATCTATGCCCATGGCCTGTAAGAATTTTATATTACATATATTTAGTTTGGAACTACTATCAACAAGAACTCTCTTGATTGTGCTAGTTTTGATGTGAACTTATATGAATAATGGCAAATTTTGATCAATAACTATATGAGAAGGCATTTCCTCACTATCAAAAGAAATTATATCTTCTATAGTTTTTAAAGTGTTGAACACTGATGCAAAATGAGAAGGTTCTGAATCAATCGACATATAAGTTTGAGTGAGTTCTTAATAAAGAATGTCCTTGAATATATTAGCTGTTTGAAGTAATTATAACATAGAAATCTTAGCTGGAGTGTTTCTTATTTGATCAACAATGTCAGATGCCTTGTGCAAATCTGTTAGTATCGGTGGGTTGGGTCTGGGATGAGTAGGAATAAAAGGATGATGGGGTTCCTAGCTAGGTGGAGGAGGCCTAGAGGCATGTTGAGTAATATCTCTAACTGTATTATCTACTATTCATATAGGAGTAGTAGTATTTACTAGAGGAGAGTGAAGGTAATCGATAGGTTGAGGTGGTGGAGGGACAAAGGGTGTCAATTGGGCTCTTTGGTGATGGGTAATGACCTAGGTAAGAGAAAAATGGACCACACAACATGAATCGACATGGGGTAAAGGCTCCAAGGGAGGTGATGCAAAATATGTATTAACATGTGTAAGAATAACTTGCTCAAAATCATCCCATGTAATGCAAAATAAACATGAAATGTAAAGAATGAAGCTTTGTACTAATATATGATAGACTTCATCATTCATGTACATGATAGGGCCCATTATGGTTTCCTTATTATTTGCAAGAATTGTAAGAAAAATTTGTAAATAAATGAGAAACATTTTTGTAATTTGAGTATGGATGTAAGGTGATACCTCAAGAAGTAAAATAGGAGGTAGTATATGCAACTAGGAATTTTTCAAAAATAATTTTGCCAAATACTATGAATTTTTGAAATTGAATTTGAATTTTTGAGCTAAGTTTGCAATGTAAAATTAAAAATTTATGGAAAAGTGATTGATTTAAAGGGACCTAGTAGATGCAACTAGGATTTAGAGAAAAATATTTTTTTGAAAATTACTATGAATTTTTGAAATTTAAAGTGATTTTCTGATTTTAATATACAACTAAAAATTCTGATTGGAAAATTACTAGAAAAATACTGGGAGTTAGTTAATGCAACTAGGGTTTGAAATAAATTTATTTTAAAATTTTACTATGAAATTTTAAAATTTGAGAGGAATGTTTGATTTTAATATTTAATAAAAAAAATTTAGAAATTAATGGGAAAAATTAGCTAAGAATTTGCCCTAGGGTTTCTAGGGTTTTAATGCAAAATTCAAAGTAAGTCGGGTTCACCAAATCATTTATTATTTTTTAGAAATTGGGTGTTTAATTCCTAAATAATAAATGGGTTTGAGTAGATAAAATTAGTAAATAATATACAATAATTAGGCTACTAATTTATGAAATTTGATAATAGTTGAGGCTTTTCTAAAAATAGTAGTGAGAGAGAGAGAATCAAACTTACTTGATTTTGTGTTGTTTCGATTGAGACAGGGTCTGGAAATCTATGTGCAGGCTTGAGAGACTATCATAAATAGGAATCTAGGGTTCATTTTTTGATTGGATAGGACAGTCAAAAATAGGCACCCTACTATTTTATGCTATAGTCCTGGTCTTGCCACTATTGTCCAAACTACTCATAGAGATATGATTTTTTTGGGTTTTGATTAAAACATATGTGTAAGCTTATATACCAAATTTTAGATCCTCACTATCAAAAAAAATCCTTATATAGATTTTTATTCATGTGATTGTGTCTTTTATGTAATTAAATATAACTTTGGTAAATAGAGAAAAGGGGTTAGTGTGTAAAGGATATGCTAGATGCACTTCACACCTCATGTGTAGGCATGCTGCCTACATACCAATACTTTGAGGGATCAACCTATACGTAGTTATTCCATTGAAGTGTTTGGTGTAATAGTGTGATGAAAATACAAAATTGGGTGTACTTGGAATGACTAGAGACTGGTGTAAAGGTTTGAATAAGCTTGAAATACTATTGGATGGTTGTATGCAGAGAATAAGGAAGAGTGCTTGAGTAGTCTTGCTTCTCTCTTATAAATGAGTGCCAACCCTTCTAAATAGACTTTGAATGGCATTTTATAAGGGATTTTATGATCATGGGTTAAATTAATTCATGTTTTGCTGATATGAATTAGGATAAGGATTCAGAAGAATATGACTGTTAGAAGTCAAAATGCACTTGGACAACAATGCCAAAAATAGGACACCCTAAGTTTCAACACTATAGTCCAAGTTTAGGCACTATTGTCCTGAGGGAACAAGACTAGGGGGATGGATTTATCATGGAAATAATAGCCTAGGTCATCAAGGGTTTAGTCTGAAAAGCTACTGATGACTAGGAATCAATGAAAACATGCTTATGAGGGTCATGAGTTCAAGTAAGATGGACCTATGGATTGGGTGTCATTAGTCACATTCAAGTTACCAAAATTTTCATTTTATATGAATACACACTACCATGTGTTGGATTTTTTAGGTATGTAATCTGATTTTCCAATAATTGGATCTTTGAACTAAAATTATTTTGCTACTCTTTTATTGACTTATTCATAAGAATGATTTGATTTTTTTAAGGCTTCATAATCACAAACCCTAGGTACCTTAAATTGAACATGAATAAATACACCATCTACCTTACTCCTTGAAGGAGTGATAGCATGGACCTGGTAAGAGGGAGGTATCTATCACCCTCCTTCGGGTTAGGAGGAAGAGGCTCAATGCTATTGTAATAATTATTGTAAAAAGGGCTTAAATTCTGATTTTATTTTGAAACCCTCTCATTATATCGATCAAGTTGGTTACTCTTTTTAATTGATTTAATCAAACATGGAACATAACAAGTAGCAACTACCATGATGTACTATAAAATGTAGTAACTAAGAGATATATCCATATCAAACATGTTTGTATAAAAGGGGAAATTTTGATTTTTAAAATTGTGAGAACTTATTAAATCAAAATTTAGAAATAAAGAATCAAGAAACCCTAAATGAATATCTAGGGTTTTAGGGACCTAAGTTTGGGTTAACCAAATGTTTAACCCTAAAATATAGATTAGGGAATCTAGGGTTAAATGGGTAGAGATAGCCTAGGGTAAAAGGATGGTAGACTATCTCTAAATTAGGTCAATTAATTTACAAACTCAAAAAAACATATACTAAATTTATTATGTTGTGATATACTAAAAATAGAAAGTAAAACTATGTCAGATATTTTAATTATAATTAAAGTAAGATAATTAGTTGGTTATGATGCTAATACATATCTGTATCTAGAATAGTAAGGAATTAGACTGGAAGTAAATTATGGATCAGTCATTAGATTTTGGATTAAGCACTTCTGTGACCTTATACACTCATACCGACCTTAGATGGTTATGTCAACACTTTTATCTAACCTAGATGCAGGTGTCCTATATAGAATACCTTATGGATTTAGATGTGACCACCTAGAATATTTTAGGTTCTATGTCACCTTTTCTCTAGTGTGCTCAAATTTGGATCATGGATTATTGCTCTTTGTCAAATAGCAAAACCCTAATTCTTCATCTTCATAGTGGCTATGTTAAAAATGGGTTAGTGGGCACATGATGTTGAGCTACCCTAAAAGCCCCTATATCAATGAATGTTTTCTACATAGCCAATCCTCCAAAGAGGGCCCCAAGATTATGTAGTTTCCCCCTACATGTTGGATTGTGTGTGCATAAGGATGCAAAGTGTGATAAACAAGTACATAGAGTGACCTATCTCATAACTTTGAAAACGTAGCTCATGGGATGTTCCTTCATTACTTTAGACCTGTAGATGTGTTGTCCCTATAATTTATATGGAAATAAGGAAAAATAGGGAAGCTTTTCTCACTTTAATGCTTAATTGGATGCTTTTGATAAGTTGCCTTGTGAGCTATTTGGTCTGTGCTAGGTGAGGAATGAATGAGGGTTGATCTTGTATATATATCATCATTTTGGAGAATATCTTACATTAAAGAACTTAAACTAACCATAGAGATACATTTTATTTATAAATTAGATGACTTTAAAGCACTGGACACTTATGTCGGGGTAGGACACTTGCATCGACATAGGAATTTAATTGGGATTCAAGTGTCCAAAATGTTGGAAAAAAGGCATAAGTTCAAAACTTGTAGAGACACAAGATAATCAAGTTTATAGCATTCTAGGCATGATAAAAGGTTTGAGTCATCATAATAACATTGGTCAGACTAAGAGATAAGTAATTTGGCATATAAGATAATGTATGCAAGCCTTTCAGTAGTGGGAAGGTCTAAAAGTTTAACGTACATCCATGATATGTAACTTCCAAGTTTACAAGACTAATGTGTTAAATAATTTAGAAATAGTGTCCACAGTCCCTTCATACACCTACTCAAGAAGAACACTAAATTTCATTGTAATAATGATTGTCAATAAGCCTTTGAACAATTGAACCAATGCTTGGCTAATTCACCAGTGATAGTCCTTTTGATGTCAATAAATCCATTATTAATCTACATCTTTAAAATTCAACATACCTTGGGGGGGTAATTTTTGCTTAGCATGATGATAACAAGAAATAATGGGCCATATACTATTTAAACAAAATTTTAGTGGCCTGTGAGCATGATTATTCACCTATGGAAAATGTTTGCTTAATGATAGTATTCACATATAAAAAACTATGGAACTATATGATTAACAATCAAACATCCTCATTATTAAGGTGGATCCACTAAAATATCTTTTATCAAAGGTAGCTCTTACAGGCTGAATGGTTAAGTGGATAATGATACTCAACGAGTTTTACATAGAGTATGCTAATCAAACAACAATCAAAGGTTAAGTTCTTATAGATCAAATTGTAGAAGCTCTTTTATCAGATAAACATTCCTTAAACATAGGTTTTTATGATGAATCTATATTCTCTCTTGAAGAATCACACCAATGGAAACTTTATTTTGATGGGTCATACACATCACATGACTTATGGGCACATTTTCTATTTATGACACCATAGAGGGACTTTATCTTCAAAGCTTTCCACATCAAATTACTACTCATAAATAACATTACAGAGTATGAGGCCCTCCTTGTATGACTTCACCTCACCATCTAGTGGACTATCCAACACTTGTTAGTCTTCGGTGATTCATAGTTAATAATCAACCAAGTCAATGATCAATATTAGATAAAAGATGACAAGCTTTTGCCCTACAAAGTAATGGTAGATAATGTGAAATAATACTTGGAATATATTCAATTTGAGCAAGTACCATAGACTAATAATAGATCAATATATGCTATGGTTACCATTGGATCACTCCTCAAGATGTCTTCAAATATTTAATAGTATCAGTTTATGATCAAGCAACTCATTATTATTACATATAATCATCTCAAATCTAAGATGGCATGTGATATTTTTATCATAGTTCACCATGGCACCTCAACATTTACACCTACCTACATGATCATAACCTTCCTAATGAATTATCGCAAACCTAACCAAAATATTTCATCCATAATGCATCCTGATATACCCTATTCAACATCATACTCTATTGTAGAGGCTATGATGGAATGCTACTTCATTGTTTAAACTCAAGAGAGGCTAATTTAACCATCAAATACATTTACAATGCGATATGTGGGGACCATACTAGTGGAATGGTCCTTGTTAATAAAATCCTTTGCATAGGATACTATTGGCCAACCATGGAAACTGATGCATGTACATATGTCAAAAAATGGTTTTCTTGGTAGAAGCATGGTGATATAATTCATACTCCATCATAAACATTGTAACCAATATCAAATCCTTGTCCATTCTCAACATGGGGACTTGATCTCATAGGGGAGATAAACCCCACCTCACTTGATGGTCATAATCACATCCTAACTACTATTGAGTATTTTAAAAATGGGTTGAGGCCATTCCCCTCACTTATGTAACTGAGAAGTAGATATCAAAGTTCATCCTCAATCATCTCATTTTTAGTTACTAAATTCATTCCATGATCATTTCTAATAATGATAAATCCTTTAAAAATAAGGATGTCAAAGCCCTTTATACTCAGTTCCATATCCAATACAGATGGTCAACTCCTTATTATCCCCAAGGCAATGACCAAGTTGAGGCATCTAATGAAACCATTGTCAAAATCCTTAAAATGATTGTCAATGACATTGGCCATGAATGACACTTGCATCTTTGTCCTACCTTATGGGTTTATCGCACTAGCATCCATACACCCATAAGCACAATGCCCTATTCATTAGTCTTTAGATAAGAGGCCATCCTCCCTATTGGTATGAAGTTTCCTTTCATGCTTATTTCACTATAGTATATCATTGATGATAAGGAGTATGGATTTACTTGAATATAAGAGTTTGAAATCTTAGATGAAAAATGGCTAGTCAATCTCAATCACTTCAAAGCATATTAGAATTGACAACACTGTAACCATGAAAAATGCATCAGATCTTGAGAGTTTTAGGTTGATGACCTAGTTATCAAATAAAATTAGAGAAATACTAATGAATAATGAGAAAATAAAGGTAAATTTACATCATAACAATTAATGATGGCTCAAGTGCCTACATATTAGTTACAAAGGATGGGAAAGAGTTAGACAAGCCCATGAAAATCATGTATCTCAATCTTTTTTACACTTGAACATCAAAACATTGTCTATGAGTACCCCTGTGCTTAGGGGTAGGTCCACATCCTTCCACATCCTTTCATCCAATCCAACTCATTATCAAAATCCCATTCCCATTTTGACCTTGGTGGTGAATTATAGGTACTACAGGGTACAATAGGTTTGAAATGATTAGAGTGTGACAATATCATTGTAGTAGGACATCAAAGTGCCACATAAGTAGTTTTTTTGACTTTTAGTCCTTGAAGAGCTTCTTTTGGACCAGTCTATCTATCCTTCACATCTTGTGTCACTTTTCACATCCACTACTGGAGTCAATTTTTCCCTTTATAAGTATCCCTTGTATATACATCCAAAAAATCCTTTTGTATATACTTATCCAAAAATCCCAAAAACATTAGAAAATCTCAAAATTTGAAAAACATTAGAACATCCAAAAAATTCCAAAATCCCAAAAAATTTAAAAAATATAGAAAATATGAAAAAGAGATATAAGGCCAAAAAATCCCTTTTCACTTAGCAACCTTGTTCTACATTGGATTTCCTTCTATTTTGACTAAAATCATTATTATTTTAGTAAAATACATCATTCTCCATTTCACTCCCTTGAATGCCATTTTCTTGCGGGGGGTATTTCGTCTATTAATTATAATTTACTGACCTCATCCATGTCATCTTACCTAAGGGGATAACTACATCAAAATGAGATTCACACATATTATGTAGGGAACACTCAATTACATGGGGTTTCTGAGGACAACTCAACCATATTGCCATGCCCCCCTCTTTTTTGTTTAAGCTTCTACATTTCTCAACAAGCTGTTGTAGTCATAACATCACATCTATTTATGTCATTCAATCAGTTGTCCATCCAATCTAGTCTTTTGGAATTTTATCTCTTGCATATGCTATTGCTTAGGGGCCTATCAGGCATGCACTTTAGCAAATGCATAACCAAAATAATGCTTTTCATTGTCTTTTATTTTTAAAAGGATTATGTGTTTATCTACTTGTTTGCTTATTTGTTTGATTTTATTATTGTGTCTTAACTCAATCCATATACACCAAAAGAAATCATCATGGTATTTCATATCATGATGTGATTTTTCATATGCTTCTACTTGAGTTAGTCCCTACATAAATGGAAATAGTGTTATCATGGTTTTTTTTAACCGTGGTACATCCTGTCAAATGCAAAATAAAAAATCAAGTTGCAAAGTATATGTAGAGATGTGCTAAAACAATTGTATATCCCCTTGTAAAATATATCACATATACATCATCAATAATCATAATGGCTAAATATGCTAACATGATCACATCATAAACAAGAACATCATACATCATCAAAAATCATCAATCACATCAAGAATAAATAAAACAAATCACATCAATCAAATCAAGAGTCACATAACATCAATCCCATAAAATCATAATAAAATCAACATCTACAACTATTAACATCAGATAATAAATAGTACATCACATCAAGAATCAATACAACACATACATCATTTGATGTCCATGAATATCAAATCAAAATCATGAGCTATAAGTAAATGAATGTACATACATAATGATCATTCATTTCTTTGAGACTAATACCAATGTATCTATTAACAATTTTGGTCCAACAGGCCAAAATCGGTCCCCTTCTTTCCCTGTTGTTCTGAGCCAATTCATTTTTTGATTTTTGCACAAGTTTGGAAATTTATACGGACTCTACAGGAAAGTTCTATGGACTTTGCAGGCAATTTTTTGGTAGCTGAAGAACCAATTCAAAGAGTGCAAGGTTTTACAAAGCTTCTTCGAATCTTGTCAGAAGAAAATCACTTGGTTCAAATGCTTTGGTTCATCAACAAAGTTCAATGGCTTAGTTCAGCAGTCGGTTCAATGCTTTGGTTCATCTCTTTGGTTCAACACAGTCGGTTCAATAGTCAGTTTAACAACTTGGTTTAATGGCTTGGTTCAACACTTTGGTTCATCACTTTGGTTTAATGCTTTGGTTCATCACTTGGTTCAAAGACTTGGTTCAATGCTTTGTTTCATCACTTCGTTCAATAGCTTGGTTCAATGCAGTCGGTTCAATAGTCAGTTCAATCACTTGGTTCATCACTTTGGTTCAATAACTTGGTTCAACGGCTTGGCTCAATCGCTTCTAACTTGGAAATATTGAACCATTGAACCATTGTTGGTTCAAGTGATTGGTTCAAGTGGTAGGTTCAAGTGCTTGGCTCAAGCGGTTAGTTCAAGCGGTCAAATGATGATTAGAACACCGTATTGAACCATTGAACCAATTATTGGTTCAATCAAACGGTTCAAAGGAATGCTCAAAAGGAAGAAAAGCCCAAGAGTGGAAGCTACCAAGTGTCATTTACTGGGACACATTATAATTTGTCTCTAAAAGTAGCAGAACATGCCATGTGTCCTTTGTAAAGCTCAGTGGAAGCTGACAAGTGTCAACATCTGCAGTTTCTTCCTTTCATTCCATTATTGAGTAAGGACTGTGGTGGGCCTCAGATGAATTGCTAAAGTAAGCAAAGTGTGCCAAGTGTCATCATTCATGTGAATTCGAATGAGTCTTGAATGTCTCCATATTATTTTTAAAGCTCAGTGGAAGCTGCCATGTGTCATCTTCCATAGGACTCTCAAAAGGTATCTAAAGCTTTTATAAGTTAAGTAGATGCTGCCACGTGTCCTCGCCTGTTTCACAGTGGAACATGCCATGTATCACTTGTTGAGATCAGCAAAAAGTGGCCAAAGCAAGCGGGAAAGACATGAAAGAATTGCTAAGGAGGATGATGGACCCAAAGATGTCAAATTTGTGATAATGAAATAGTTGTTGATCTTTGCAGACTTAAGCACGAACCCAAAGGAATTCAAAGGCTTAAGGCCAGAAGGAAGAAATCATCAAGGAGGGAGTCTAAAGAGCTAAAGAATTAGCAAGAAAAGACAAAGCCAGGAAGGGGCAAAAGAGCCAAGTGAAAAAATAGACAAAACAGTCCAAGTGGCAAAGGAAGGTGTTGACTCAAGGAGTTACTCTAGTGGTTGACACAGTGTCTGTGAATTTATCATCAAGAGGCATGAACAGTGAACGGTGTGACCCATTTTTTTTTCACTTTGCATTGATGAGCAGATAAGTAGCATGAATGCCTTAAAGGAGTGGTCTTGTTTGCAGACAAATGGCATGGCCTATGTTTTAAATGCTTGAAGTTAAAACAAGAGCTGACAACATTATCTATCAAGTAGCTTCCTCTTCCTAATGCTCAGAATGCACATGGGCCACTTGTAAAAGGGTGCCAAAAGGCCTTTTCCTTCCTCTATATATTAAAAAACTTCGCATTCGAGAAAGGGATCTCTCACATTGTAAGGTGAAGCCCTACCATTTTTTACCTAGAATCAATAAAATATGCATTTTTTACCTCTATTCTGGTTTCATATATCTCTGAGTGCATCCGAGTGTTAGTCTTGTGTCCAGTCATTGCTTCCTAATGCTTTCACAGGGTTGAAACCAACGTACCTAGTATATACAAAGCACCATTTCTATAGATGATAAGAAGAGCCATTCTTGGAGCAC
This sequence comes from Torreya grandis, assembly GCA_037957365.1. Taxonomy (NCBI): domain Eukaryota; kingdom Viridiplantae; phylum Streptophyta; class Pinopsida; order Cupressales; family Taxaceae; genus Torreya; species Torreya grandis. The sequence continues at coordinate 671,139 of JARHVA010004003.1, forward strand.
AAAGATAAAAGGAGATTACTAGACAATGTGCTCTTCCTATAGTGCCTATGGTAACCCCTTTTTCTATGTGCTTTCATTAAAGCCTCCCTGTCAATCCCCCTGCAGTTTGGCCCTCTTACCAGTTAGAGTGTATGTATGTGGCCTTATGGTTCAGAGTGTGAGTGTGAGTAGATTAAACTTGTTTGGTGCATCACCCTATTAGGTTAGGTTCTATTATTTTCAGCATCTTTCTCTCTTTTCAACCCCCCCAATATATATATATATATATATATATATATAGACGTATTAACAACTTACTGGAATAACTCAAATGCATCAAAGGGAGCTAGCCCTTATCAAGAGACTCTCCCCCCAGTTTTACCAGGCCCACAGGCAAGAGGGGAGTTTCCATTATGACATGTGGAAGGCAGGAGCTCAATCTCCTGTCAAGGGTGACACTACACGCTTGCTCGACCTTCTCAGTTCCTCATGATGTGGTAGTGGCGGATGTCCCTCCTTACTTTGCTATCTGCTTATCTAGGGATTTTACATCTAAGATAGGTGGCTACCTAGCAGCAAACTGGTCTTATCTAGTTATTAGAACCAAGTATGGGACTAAAGTTAAGATTGAATCTAAGCCACACCATAGAGATCATCTAGAACCATACTTGCTCAAGGTGGCAAATGTCAGCTATGCCATTATTGACCAAGAAGAGTTCCAAGTGGATCAATCTCCATCCTCTGCCCTTGAAGGAGTTGCAGACCTGCTCTTAGATGAATGGGGAAGTGACAACATCGAGCATGATCCTTACAAGTTCATAGAGGAGGCAGGCCTTGGAATTTATTGCATGCATGAAGAGGGTACTTTTGTACCAAATCTAATGAAAGCGAGCCAAGAAAGCTCAGGTCTATGGCAACTATTCTTTGATAGTTCAAGAAATAAGTTGGGAGCTGGTGGTGGAACAATGTTAGTTTATCCTTCAAAGGAGAGATATTTTTTAGCTTTTTGGTTCCAATTTTCTTGCATGAAAAATGTTGCAGAGTATGAATCCCTCATTCATGGTTTACAGTGGGTGAGGAAAAGAGGAATCAAAGAGCTGCAAGTTTTTGGTGATAGTGAGCTGATTGTCAATCAGGTAAGAGGCCAAAATTTGACAGAGAATTCTTCACTAAAGCCCTACAAACATAGGGTATGGGACTTAGTGGAGAATTTCTTTGCTTTCAATATTACCTCCATTCTTAGAGAGTAGAACAAGCAAGTAGATAGGCTAGCAATAGTTGGTGCCCAGTTTGATATCTCTCAAGAAATAAGCCATGACCACAATTCATGCCACTTGAAGGTAGTAATCTGGCCCTTTATACCTGACAACATCACCAATTGGTAGGTCTTTGACAATGACCAACAAATAGTGCTCTTCTTGCAAGAAAAAGAAGCTGAATTCACTGTTAAAAACTAGGCAAAGCTACAACAACAATATGGCAACCAAATTGTTCAGTTGAAGAACAATAAACTCCCCAAAGGCTTGGTCATTCTAAAGAGTATCTTCAATAGAGATGACTAGTTGAAAAGAGACAAGGCATGCATCACAACAAAGGAGGAGCACCATGGAAAGGTTGAAATATTCAAGGATAAGCTACTTGCACTTGGGAAAGTGTGCATAGACCGTGAAAGGCAGGCCTTTATCTTGTTATGCCAAGAGTTTACTGATGTCTTCGCTTGAGAATATAGTGATTTGAAGGGTTTCAACCCAAGTTTGGCCCAACATACTACTAAGTTAGAAAAAGGCGCAAGGCCGATCAAGTAGAAGCAAAGGTCTATCAACCCAATGATTGAGCCTCTCATGCAGAAGGAACTCACCAAGTTGATTGAGTCTAGGATAATATTTCCAATCAAACACTCCTCTTGGCTAGCAAATCTTGTTCCTATCCAGAAAAAGAATGGGGAGATCAGACTATGCATTGATTTTAGAGACCTTAATAGAGTCTCTTTAAAAGACCATTATCCTCTCCCAGCATGGAGTAGATCTTTCAAATGGTGATAGGTAGCGAGCGTTTCTCCCTCCTAGATGGGTATTCAGGATATAATCAGATTTTGGTGTAAGACTGTGACCAGTACAAGACAACCTTCACTACCAAATGAAGGAAGTTTGCTTACAGGAAAATGCCATTCAAACTATCTAATGTTGGTGCCACCTTCTAATGAGCCATGGACGTGGCCTTTTGAGGCCTCATAAATAACACTGTGTTGGTGTATCTTGATGATGTGATAGTTTTCTTCAAGGAGGTGAGCTAACACATGAAACACCTTAGACTAATCTTTGAGAGGTGTAGAGAGTTTGGTATCTCTCTCAACCTGAGAAAATGTGTGTTTGCTGTCCACGAGGAGAAACTCCTTAGCCACATTATTTATAAGGAAGGATTAACTATTGATCCAGAGAGAGTTCACTCCATCCTAGAGCTATCCTTGCCTAAGCACAAGAAGGGCCTGCAGAGCTTATTCGGCAAAATAAATTTCATCCAGAGATTTATTCTAAATTTTGTGGAGATAGTCAAGCCATTGACCTCTATGCTGAAGAAAGATGAGAAGTTTACGTGGATAATGCAAAGAAAGCATAGTTTTGAAGAGATCAAGCAGGCCATATCCTGGGCTCCTACTTTGATCAGCCTTGACTTCACCAAAGATTTCAACCTTTACACCTTTAGAAATGAAGAGGTAATCTCTGCCATGCTTACCTAAGCAAATGGTGATAACCTTGAACAACCACTTGCATTTTTAGCCAAGGCCTAGAGGGTTTTGAGGTTAGGTACACATATGTGGAGAAGCAAGTCCTTGTGGTCATACAGAGTCTAAAGAAATTTAGGCATAGGCTATCTAATAGCAAAATTCACCTCATGGTTCCACATCCTAGCATCAAGGATTTCTTGATTAACCGAGACCTAAATGAAAAGAGAGCAGGGTGGATCACTAAGGTGATGGAATACGATGTGGATATCAAGATCACCAATCTGGTAAGAGGGAGAGGCCTATGTGAGCACCTTGTTGCAGACTTTAAGTAGTAAAAAGAGGACAATTTGCTAATTCATGATGTAGCTATAACTAAAGAACCAGTTGTCATGAAGGATTGGACATCAGACTTGAAGCATTTCCTTCTCACTGGTGAGTGCCCGCAAGGCTTTGATAGGACCAAGAGGAGATATTTCAAACTCCAGTGTCTCCCTTATGTCTTGATTGATGGAGTGCTATTCAGAAGGGATCTCTTAGGAGTCCTTTTAAGGTGCATACACCCAAGTTAGGCCAACAGGGTGCTGTTTAAGTTCCATGATGGGCCAGTCGGTGGTCATTTTGCTCTTAGGGCTACAAACACAAGAATAATGAGAGTTGGTTACTTTTAGCCTACTCTATTTAGGGACACCCATGCTTGGGTATGAAAGTGCTAGAAGTGTGCACTCTTTAATGGGAAGTAATGGCTGGCTACCATGTCTTTATAGCCTATTCAGGTAGAGCATCCATTCATGTAATGAGGCCTTAACTTCATAGGGATGATTAACCCTCCCTCTAGTGCTAGACACAAGTAGGTCCTAATCACCATGGATTATTTCACAAGATGGGTAGAGGCTATCGCTTTAAAGGAAGCCAACAAAAGTGCAATCCTATATTTTTATGAAGACCTAGTGGCAAGGTTTAGGGTTCTAGATACCATAATCTAAGATAACACATTAGCTTTTTTGGGAACTAAAACAAGTGAATGGGCACTGAGATATGGTATCTATCTTAGCACTTCATCTAATTACTACCCACAGGGGAATGGGCTGGCTGAATCTACCACTAAGAATCTGATCAGGATCATCAAGTGAACAATGGAGGAAAATCAGAGGACTTGGCATGCCAAGTTGAAAACAACCTTGTGGGCAGATAGGGTCACCCCAAAGAGGGCAATTTGTAATTCATCATACATACTCATATATGGAAGGGAAGCTAGGCTTCCCATTTCACTTGAGTTTCTAGCCTTGGACCTCACTCGCCAACTGCAATTAGAAGAAGACAATAGCATGGAGGTTAGGCTATGCACGCTGATGGAGCTCCAAGAGACAAGAGACCAGGCCATGGATTTTATGACCAGCTGCCAAAAATAGACAAAGAGACACTTTGACAAGAAATCTTCATCAAAAGCTTTCTTTGAAGGAGATATCATCTTGAAATGGGATGAGGCCGAGCTAAGCTTGGAAAGCACGTGAAGTTTGATGCCCAATAGAGCAGTCCATACGCCATCATTCAGTGCAAGCAACATAATGCATTTTAACTCTCCAGGTTGGATGGTGAAGAAATGTATATCCTAGTTAATGGGATACATCTTAAGCATTATCACTTAGCCTTCCTCCCATCATGTATTTATCTTCCTTGTTTTTCCCTATTTTACCTAAGTGCTTTTGCACATGGTTAGTAGTTTTCTTAGTTTTGTGTGTGTTTTCATTTCCTTTTGGGGTAAAGCTTCGTGATTGATTCTTGGATATCTCAAAGCTATTTCTAACTTTTTCAAGTTGCATTCTAGCTCTGTGCCCAATGGATTTAAGGCAACTGGTTTATAAGCATAGTAGGCATACTTCCCTTGGGAGTCACCAATTTGTTGACCATTTTGGTCCAACAGGCCAAAATCAGACCCCTTCTTTCCCTACTATTCTGAGTTAATTCATTTTTTGATTTTTTCACAAGTCTAGAAATTTCTATGGACTCTACAAGAAATTTCTACGGACTCTGCAAGAAATTTCTACGAACTTTGCAGGAAAGTTCTATGGACTCTACAGGCAATTTTTTGATAGATGAAGAACCAATTCAAAGAGTGAAAGGTTTTACAAAGCTTCTTTGACTCTTATCAAAAATCAAATCACTTGTTCAAATGCTTTGGTTCATCAAAAAAGTTTAACAACTTAGTTCAACAGTCAGTTGAACGCTTTGGTTCAACGCAGTCGGTTCAACAGTCGATTCAACGACTTGGTTCAATGGCTTGGTTTAATGCTTTGGTTTATTGCTTTGGTTTAATGCTTTGGTTCAATGACTTGGTTCAACGCTTTGGTTCATCACTTGGTTTAACAGCTTGGTTCAATGCTTTGGTTCATCACTTTGGTTCAATGTAGTCAGTTCAACAGTCAATTCAATCACTTGGTTCATCACTTTGGTTCAATGGCTTGGTTCAATCTCTTCTAACTTGGAAATATTGAACCATTGAACTATTGAACCATTGTTGGTTCAAGTGATTGGTTCAAGTGGTAGGTTCAAGCGGTTGGTTCAAGTGGCTGGTTCAAGCGGTCAAATGATGAGTAGAACATCGTATTGAACCATTGAACTGTTGAACCAATTGTTGGTTCAATCAAATGGTTCAAAAGAATGCTTGAAAGGAAAAAAAGCCTAAGAGTGAAAGCTACCAAGTGTCATCTATTGGGACACATTATAATTTGTCTCTAAAAGCAGTGGAACGTGCCATATGTCCCTTGTAAAGCTCAGTGGAAGCCGATAAGTGTCAACATCCATGGTTTCTTCCTTTCATTTTGTTATTGAGTAAGGACTATGGTGGGCCCTAGATGAATTGCTAAAGTAAGTAGAGCGTGCCAAGTGTCATCATTTTTGTGAATCTGAATGAGTCTCGAATGTTTCCATATTGTTTCTAAAGCTCAGTGGAAGCCACCATGTGTCATCTTCTATAGGACTCTCAAAAGGTATCTAAAGCTTCTATAAGTTAAGCGGATGCTACCACGTGTCCTCACCTATTTCACAATGGAACACACCACGTATCACTTGTTGAGATCAATGAAAAGTGGCCAAAGCAAGCAGGAAAGACATGAAAGAATTGCTAAGGAGGATGACGGACCCGAAGACATCAAATTTGTGGTAATGAAATAGTTGTTGATATTTGTGGACTTAAGTGTGAACCCAAAGGAATTCAAAGGCTTAAGGCCATAAGGAAGAAATCGCTGAGGAGGGAGTCGACAGAGTTGAATAATTAGGATAAAAGACAAAGCCAAGAAGGGACAAAAGAGCCATGTGCAAAAATAGACAAAATAGTCCAAGTGGCGAAGGAAGGTGTCGACTCAAGGAGTTACTCCAGCGGTTGATACAGTGTCTATGAATTGATCATCAAGAGGTGCGAATAGTGAATGACATGACCCATTTTTTTTCACTTTGCATTGATGAGTAGACAAGCCACGTGAATGCCTTGAAGGAATGGTCTTGTTTGCAAACAAATGGTGCGACCTATGTTTTAAATGCCTAAAGTCAAAATAAGAGCTGACAACATTATCTATCAAGCGGCTTCCTCTTCCCAATGCTCATAATGCATATGGGTCACTTGTAAAAGGGTGCCAAAAGGCCTTTTCCTTCCTTTATATATTAAAAAACTTCTCATTCAAGAAAGGGATCTCTCACATTGTAATGCAAAGCCCTACTATTTTTTTACTTAGAATCAATAAAATACACATTTTTTACCTCTATTCTGGTTGCATGTATCTCTGAGTGCATCTGAGTGTTAGTCTTGTATCCATTCATTGCCTTCTAATGCTTTCATAGGGTTGACACCAACATACCTGGTATATACAAAGTGCCATTTTTGTAGGTGATAAGAAGAGCCATTCTTGGAGTGTAGAGAAAGAAGGAGATTACTAGACAGTGTGCTCTTCCTCCAGTGCCTATGATAACCCCTTTTTCTATGTGGTTCCATTAAAGTCTCCTTGTCAAGCCCCATACAGTTTGGCCCTCTTACTAGTTAGAGTGTATGTATGCACCCTTATGGTTCTGAGTGTGAGTGTGAGTAGATTAAACTTGTTTGGTGCATCACCCTATTAGGTTAGAATCTGTTGTTTTCAGCATCCTTCTCTCTTTTCAACCCCCCCAATATATATATATATATATATATATATATACGTATTAGAAACTTATTGGAATAACTCAGATGCATCAAAGGGAGCTAGCCCTTATTTAGAGACTCTCCCCCCAGTTTTTCTAGGCCCACAGGCAAGAGGGGAGTTTCCATTGTGATGTGTGAAAGGTAGGAGCTCATTCTCCTATCAAGGGTGCAATCCATTGTGTCAATAGTATCCAAATCAAATATGACTCATATCTATATAAATATTGAACGTCCATGCAAACATCAAAAGTATACATATACAAATGAATCATGTCAACATGTACATAAAAAATCATGCCTCACTTTGTCCATCTAGCATTGGATCTCTTTTTGGAGGAGCCTATACCTATGTGGTTAATGTTCTACCTGTAAAGTATATCTCCCCATCTGATGGGTCTTTATATAAGTATGTGCTCATTGTCTTACCAATATAGCTTACTCATATAAAGTCTTATAATATTGAGCCTGCCTACCTGCCATCATCACCTATGTAGTCACCTATCCCAATCCTTATTGGCCTAACAAATCTTGAGAAATATCTCCCTTGGCCCATAAGCTCTATACCTCTCCATCCCTAGTATTCAAAATTGCATCTATCTAATCTCCATAGACAAGGTATAAATATTCATCTCTCTCTCTACAATATCTCCTCCAAATTATCCAATAATCTCTTGCCCTCTATTGACCTCACTGGATCTAAGGGCCCATTCCCATCCCTTATACATGTCTCAGCATCCTTGCCATGGCTAAAATCATCGATGGGTCAAGCTCTGTTTATATTTATGGTATAACCACTAATGTCTCTACTACAAGGACTATGCATGCATGTCCTATATGATATGGAGAGTTTGTAATCAAAATAAAAGACTATCCCCCATCTCCACCATCTCCCCTATCCCCCCATCCTCCATCTCCACCATATATTATCTCCCTCATTTCCCTCCTCCATTATTTTCATATACCCCACCTCCTTTGTCTCCTCCATCTCCACCATATCCTTTGTCTCCTCCAATGCCACCATCTCCTATGTCTCATCCATCACAACCATATCCTCCATCTCCTTGCCTTCCATATCCCCCAATTAGTCCTTGTACTAGAAATATTCTAACCCTTTTATCCCTCTTCATAGCTTCCCTTTATCTTTGTCATCATGTGTACGATCATATTACTACCTAAATTCTCTTCTATAAGTTCTAGGCCACTAGTGTCACTAGCCTCATCAATCAAATTAAACTAACTTGGGCCCACCATGTTGTTTAGCCATATATAACATTGACATCGAGTGCTCCTCCTCTATAGTCCCAATCCACAACTTGAATCATATCCTAATGTGTCACAACATTTTATCTTAGAACTGAAGGTCCCCATTTCCCAATCTCTCTAGATACATGAAAAAATACATGAGGACCCTCTAGGACATTCTATGGAAGACCAAACTAGTGCATCACCCCATCTGGTCTATATCTCTCCATAATATACTCTTGACAAACTGTAACATAGCATGGCATGATCATGTATCTCATGTAGTATTTTTCCTCTATCCCATGTATCTCATTATTTGATTCCTTCTTATATTGTATTTCATATTACAAATGACTGTGAATAATAAATAAAACTAAAAGCTCAATGTTATTCTAACCAAAAAACAAATTGCCTTCTCAAGTCCATTTATAAAATATAACCAGGTTGAATAAATAATTGTTTCAACCCAATAATGTTCACTGACATTGTATAGAAACCAAAAATATTTCTAGCAAGGAAGATTTCTCATATCAAAACTTATATGCATGAAAATACAATCAGTCATCTAAAATTGTTACTATATGTATTTATCACCTCATGATATCAAAACCATTTTCAAATTAAAACTAAGTATTATATCTTGAAAACCCAACTTATTCATGCAACATGCTTTTATAATAACAATTTTCCATTTAAAATTTTCCAACCTAACCAAACAAAATATGCCATAACTCAAAATTGACAATCTAATATCCAGAGAATCCCAATACTTCATGCAACACCCAAATGTCACAACTCATGTCTGAAAATATTTCAAAATAAACTAGATAAGAATCTCATAACTCATATTAGATCCCAAATTGAAAAAAACTAAAATCAACAAAGTGGCTCTTATTCACCAAATCCAACTACCATTATCATTTTCAATTGATATAGACATATAATACACTTATTTCAAAAACCCATCTCAAACTATAATAAAGTTTAGACATGTATCATCTGTATATCATAAAAAATTATCAATCACCAAAAAATTATCATATTAACTTGCCAAAAACCCTAGTATCAATAAGAACATACATGCACTTAAAAATATTTATCTCATATTTGCCATCCATGAACAAAACTTTTCCAAATAATAGATAACCAAAAACTGAAACTCGTTTATAGTTTAACTAACTCATAATCAAATAAACCACTGCATGTATATGTATCATCTTAAAATAAACAAATAAATTAATACACCACCAAAATATGTATTATTATCTCGATGAAACCTACAACCAACTACATGCTTCAAACAATAATAACATTGCAAGAGTCTAATGAAAACATATAACCAATTCAAACCTAGAACCTTAATAAATGAAAACTGTGCAACCCAAAACATTCCAAAGAAAATACATGAATTTAATTACAAATATTTTCATTATCAACTACATTTCAACCATGAAGTTTTTAAATAACTTAAAATTATTCAATATATCATGCATATCCATGAAGAATTAAAATTAAAATGTTCTTGAGAGAATAAATTGAACTTAAAATCCATACCTTGTTTGTAAGTCACTAAACTTCCTAACCTTCTCTTTGCTTCTAGAATATCACTTCCATAGTAAGCTTGTCTAAAATGATAGTTGCCAATGCAAAATGACATTTTGTATAGTCTTGAATCGATAATAACTATCCATGCTACATGCCTCAACCACATTGGCTAGTGAACCTATCAATGTCTCACCACCAACCAATCTAACTCTTTTCGCAATTCAACAAATTTAATCATGACTAAAGTTTTTACTAAACTGATTGCTAAATTATTTTTAATGATGCACATAATCTAAGCATTAATTCCATAAATTATTTAGTTTAAAAAAAATACCAACTTATCCACCATATCTCTTAATCAAAATCATACTTGAAAGGAATTAAAACGCTCACATGACCCCATCATTTACTTTGAATCAAAGTGAAATTATTGCCTAGGTTAACATTTCACCACCTTAGATCTATATTACCACTTTACATAGGTCTGATAATATTCAAAACTTAAGTATCTATTTAAATTAATCAACATTTGACCCTTATCCCTTAGGACTTATAAAATAATTAAGTTTAGCATAATTCAAATCTAAACATTACAATAGTTATATATTTATATATATATATATATATATTTAAACATTATTCAAAATAATTCCAACATAGACCATTCATATATAACCTTAATGATAAAAATTATCATTTTATCCATGAATATGTGCATCAAACCATAAATTCTAAAAAATTTGACCACTAGCATTGTATTCACATGATCCACGTGATCGAATAATTGTTTCCCTACCAATTATTGTACATGATTAATATTTTTTTTGAATCCATTGAATGATTTTTAAACCAATTATAATATAGATTAATAATTTTACTAACTGCAAAAATTCATAATAAACATTCATCATAATAATGCATATTCAAATGATGCAATGAACTAAGACTCCCAATTAGCAGTTTTAAATGTTACGACAAAGTCATCAATATGAAATAATCATTTTAAAACACTTGGTTTTAAAAGAGAAAAAGAGGGTTTTAGAATTAAAAATAATTATATAGAGGGATTCATTATTTTCCTTAAAACAATCTTTCAATTTGACTTATAATCCATGAAGCATTCATTCACATACATACATTAACCAATGCATACATAAGCATATATAAAAGCAAACAACATAAGGACATAGGATTATGTGAGAAACCCTCTTGGGGGATAAAACCCTCTAAAACATATCTTGGAATATAGTCCTATAAGAAATTAATCAATATTTAGTGAGGCACCAACCCCACAAGGAGCACCGACCCCTCACTAGTCAAGTACCAACTCAACTAGTCCTTTAACAAGCACCAGCTTGCAAGGAAGCACCAAACCCCTAGGTAAATCAGTATCAAATCAGATAAATTAAACTTATAATAAAATTTGGACACCTATTTATCACTAAAATTAAGTTTAACACCTTCTTTTTCTCTTCTCACTCTTCTATCTCTCTCAAATAACCTATTAGGCCTTCTTGCTCAACTAGCCCTTTCCTTGATAGAATTAGGTCATATGACCTTGCTCATAACCTATATAAACATAGTTATATATTCATGAAATATTAAACACACCTATATTATGGTATTAAATATCTCTATCTAATTTCCAAAACTCTATATCATTCACTCATATCCTCAATTTTCCATGTAGTCAATTAGGCCTATTAGACCTTCTCTTTATACTTGACTCTTGATCTCACCCATATTGGTCAGATAAAAACCTTTACATACTTTTATAACATTTTGAATATATCAATAAATATGTTTCACAAGTGAAGAAACCACTACATAGGCCGCTCATTACCCTTAAGGGCCAAAACCACCATTAGGCCTAATAGATACCTAATGCAATTAGGCCTTCTTAAAGCACACATTTCACTTTGGTCACCTTGGAACACCTTGAACATCAAAAAATGGATGAAAAACTTCATAAATTATTTATTTATACCCATTATAATCTAACCTTATGTACCTAATACCATTTATCTCATTTCACTCCTTGAACCACAACATTAGGTCTACTCACAATAAGGCCTTCTCACTGCCAGAAAGTCTATGTTGAATATTTAAAGCACACACATGAATTTGACATAAAAACATATAAATAAATAAAATTAATAGGAACTATATTACCTACATTTTAACACCAATTGAATTAAATTTCACCATATATGTCAAAATACCTCAAATTGATCATCTTCATATGCTCACTTAGAACAGTACACAGGCTTCAAAACCTAGTCAAGAACATTTAAATTTTATCACATTAATAAGAGTTTATAATGCATAAAAATACATTAAAATTAACCTAGGATATATATATATATATATATATATATATATATATATATATATATATATATATATATATATATATATCTCTGTGTGTGTGTGTGTGTGTATATAAAAAATTCATGTGCATTATATTCTTCAAATCTATGCAAAAAGACTCAAGAACACCATTCTCACTCACACATAGAAAACTGCTTGAAAACTAATATTTAGAAAATATGTGTGAACACTTTTATGACCTTCCAATGGGTTTATAGGAACCATAAAAATAATTTAAACATTTTTAAATATATATATTAAATTTTTTAATATAAATATTTGTCTGACAAACCAATCTTATGACTTCACCCTACACAGACCTCATTGTGTTAGATAGGTCACTTTGAGAACAAGTTTTTTCTTGTATATGAGCATCACCAAAACTTATATTCAAGGGAGAAAGGTGATATAAGTATTTAAAAATTAACCCTTGTATTTGTATCCATCTATAATCCACTTAAACCCATCCCTAATCTCATTCTCACTTCTGCCTGGTTTTCTCAATGTCTTCCTCATTAGGCCTGTTTAGTGGTAGGTCAACTTCTATGACTGGTTTAACATATTTAAGGTTTGAAACCTGATCATAAAATTACATAAACATGAAATATAAGTATCACACATCATCTTCCAATAATTTTCATTCTTTGACCTGCTCAACCCTACCTGTTATATAAAAGTTTGAGAAACAAGGGGTTTTTAGCTTCCACTCACTCTTATGATAAACCAATGCCACCCAGAGAAACCTGAGAGTGTCCTATACATTCTCAAATAATAAAAATAAATAATACTATCCATTTTGATCCATTTATAACAATATCTTTCCTATAAGGTCATTATTAAGGTTTTAGGAGGGTTTAGAGTACTTTCCATTGTTAGCAATCATTCATAAAGGATTACCACTAAACTCAAAAACAAATACCAAGATATTTAAGCTAGGAGCCTTTCCTAACTACCATAAACTTATTGGATCCTCATGAAAAGGTTTCACATCCAATGAGCATAAGAAAATACTTCTTGGGTTTATAACACCTCATTCTAGGCACATAAAAAACCTCAACACCAATTTTCATGCTTTATCCTTCAAGATTTGACCTCAAACTTGGTCAAAAAACTTGAAAAAACCTCTCACACCTTTTAAAATTCTCTTATGAAATATGTCACCTTTGGAACTGAACTTGACCCATAATTAGGCCACACTAGGTCTCTTTGCTCATTAAGCCTAAACCTGTAAGCCATACTTAGACATTGAACACACATTAAAAGCTCTTATAATCATAAAACCTCATACCATGCTCACACACTACCAATATTCTTCTCACAAGTCCCATACTACTCACCTCAACATGCTATCAGTCCTATGCCTATTCACTAGCTTTCTTCATACAAGGTATAAACCTCAAAACTAACCTTGGAACTCTTCTGAAGTATTCTTCACCTCTTTTACATGTTTAAAAAACTTTATACACTCTCTCATGCCTGTAATAACATAATTCACTAGGCTTTACTATGCTTTATGCATAGACCTTCTCATAGGGCTAGACTAGGCTTCTCAAGACACCTAGTACTCAAAAGTATGCTTACATTATATCTTGATCTTGAAACATGGCATAAATCTCAAAAAAGTTACTAGGTTACCTTAATATCTCTCTCATTAAAGAGACAATAGGCTGCCTTTAAATTCTCTCTTGTCATAAGACTCCTTGTCACATATCACTTCACCATGCATGGTCTCAACTCTGAACTTGACATTAATGACATCCATCTTGAATTTGACATCAATGACAACATTAATGACTCAATAAAAAAATAGGAACATACCTCAATAGAGGGGGTGTCAAAAATAGGCTCAACACTAATGACCTTGCTAGCTGATTTTAGAAATGAAATGAGGTAGTAAAAATAAAAATTTGCCTATTTAAAGACAAAATACTTGAGTGTGATCTAGGTTAATCATTTCTCAGGCAGCTATATGTGAACCCCTTTGATAATAAATTTTTTATAAAGGGATGAAGTTTTTGGTTAGCATGGCATGAAGAAAATAATATAGTAGACAAGGAGTTTTGTGTTGGATAAACAATCAAATGCAAAAGCCTTAAACATAATTTCTAAAAATAAGTACTACTTTTAACACTTTAATAACCATCTCAAGTTCATTTATAAAGCAAAATCTAAATTTTGTCATGTAAATCATCTTACCATCATTATATACTTACAAAAATATAGCAGTGTCCATGTACTTTTCCTTCTTCCTGATCAATAACTTTGCTGATGTAACTAGAATTGATCCAATCAAAAGAAAATAATAATGGAAAAAAAAACATGAAACAAAAGAAAAAAAGGAAACAAACAAAACCAAAACAAACAAACAGAGAAAAGAGCTATTGATGAAACAATTTCAAATGATGTCCATTGATTGAATAATGCAACCAATTTCCTTTCATGTCTTGTAAATTAAAAGTATTTTTCCCAAGTAGAGAAGCAATCTTATATGGTCCCAACCAAAGTGAATCAAACTTATGATGCTCACCCAGATATTCATGGGCTTTATTCTAATAAAGAACAAGATCACCTACTTTAAATGTTTTTTTAGAAACCTTTTTATCAAAAAACTTCTTCAACTTTATTTTAGTTTCTTCCAACTTTTATAAAGTAATAATCTTACTTTCATCTAAAGCTATTAAATCATTAAATCTTTATTCAATTAAATTTTTATCTTTTAATAAATATTGTAAAGCATTATGGGCAAATAAGATTTACAACTCTATAGGTAATGTCGATTCAAAACCATAAGTTAGCATGAAAGGAGAATATCCTATAGCTGCCTTAAAAATAGTTCAATCATCCCATAATGGTTCTTATATCTTAAGATGCCAATTTCTTTTATTCTCAAAAACTATTTTCTTCATAATAGAAATTATATTTTTATTTTTAGACTCAACCTATCCATTCTCTTGAAGGTAATACTTAGAACAATGATAAAAAATAATTAAATATTTTCTTATAAATTTTAAAAATTCATTTAAAATAAATTGAGGACCGTTATCTAAAATAATCTCATAAGGCACACCAAATCTAGAAAAAATAGATTTTCAAAGAATGAAATAACCTCAGATGTAACTGAAATTTTTAAAGGTTTTACTTTAGGCAATTTGTTTCAAGGAATTTCTTGCTTATTATTGGAAAGAGGAAAATAAGAAACTAAGTACAAGTATGGTTGAAAAACTTGATTGATAGTGCACACATTGAATCAAAAGATTGTGAAGAGCTCCTCTTTGGCTTGAGAGGATGACTTGCAGATAATAAAGCACAAAAATAAACTTGTTTGTTAGACAAATAGATGGGTGGATTCCCTAGCGATAGCTAGGTCCCAGAAGTAAGAGCTTCCTTAGGGGCTATCAATACACACATTTTAAATAATTAATCTTATAAACAGAAAGGAAAGGTACTTGCATCAATGAATCAAAAGGTAATAAAATTGAATACAAGAGTGC
Organism: Torreya grandis; assembly: GCA_037957365.1. NCBI lineage: Eukaryota > Viridiplantae > Streptophyta > Pinopsida > Cupressales > Taxaceae > Torreya > Torreya grandis. The sequence continues at coordinate 686,662 of JARHVA010004003.1, forward strand.
TTGATAAGAAATATGCTAGAAATGATTAAATTAGTGACAAAATAATTAATACTAGTGCTAGAGGATTAGGGCATGCTTCATAAAATCAAAAAAGGGTCTATGGATAGGTAGGAACACATAAAATTAGGTTTTATTAGGTGTAAATAGGCGAAATCAGCTTGCTAGTTTTTGATGCCACAATGACCATCGGTGGTGAAGGTGACCGTCAGTGGTAAAGGTGACCATCAATGGTTGGGTCAACCATCAATGATTACTATATGAAGATTTGGGTTGGTAATTTTGATGATTGACAAGATCTAAAAGATAGATTTTAAGAGATGAGTAAGGTCTGAGTTGATTGTGAAATGGAAATAAAGTAGATGAATGCTAGGAATCAAGTACATATCAAAAGTTAATTGGGAGGATGGTCAAGGTAGCTGATATATTAGTAAAATCTAGCTTGATTCTAGTAGAAAAACACTACCTGAAGGCTTGATGGAGAATTAGTGACAAGTTGACTCTCTAATATGATTGCTAAATTACTAGATTGCTGATAATAATTAACCTATAAAAAAGAAACTCCTAAATGCACAACCTCTTGATAATAATTGTAGATTCATAAATGTTTTCAAATGTTTATAGATGTATTTTCACCTCTTTGGTCTTCTCTCTTATAGGCAAGGTGAGGGAGTTGTAATAGCACATGAACTGGGCTTTCCAAAATTAACTCATCCATGCAATGGCTCACAACTGGAATTAGATGGGCTAATTTTAGAAAATCAAGGTGGGTAGTTTGCATGATTTTAGTTGGGGTGGTACAACTTTACCATCAATAGTTAGCCTAACTATCGATGGTTGAGTGCCAGAGGATAAAAAAGGCTAAAAGACTAGGTTGAGTTAGTTTAAGTTAAACTTGACCGTGGGCTAGGTTGATTAGGGGTTGGAAGGTGATACTAGTCCTAAAGGGGTCCTAGGGTAGCCCAAGGGGTATTTAAACATTTAGAATCATGGTGTGAAAATTTTTGGTGTCTATATTTTCCCTCTTTTTATTATGTAACTTTGAATTAATAAGATGCAAAATAAAAATAGAGTGTTGATCGAAGGTTTGATTTCCTTGAGTATGGGAAGAGGTATTCCCCCTCAAACTAGGAGTGGATGAGGTGAAACCAAAATTGAGATGGGGTTTGGTAAGTGGTATATGGTAAGGCACAAGGTGGTGACATAAGGTGGTTTGGGTATTCAAGATGCAAATGTGTGCACAAAATGTGATAACCAAGATCACACACAGACTAAAGTTGCCAATGTTGGTAAAAATAGGGTCAGTTCTAGAAGTATAAGTGATAGGGTAATTAAGAAACAATGTTAGACATAGATGATTAGATTATTCTTATCGAGTCTTCTAGATAAGGTCAATGTTTTTGTAGGTATCTGAGGTATGAATTACTCCCTTAAAAAACACAAGTGGTCTAGTTGTGCACTACTTGGTATAAATTCAAATGGTCAACATGGTAAAAATGGTTGATGAGGTCAAAAAGACCAAGCAGAGTCATCATAAAAACATGCAATAGTTTGGGTCAAAAATGACCAACATTGAGGTGGATGTTGTGTAGACTAATTACTTAGTGATTACTAGATTCTCTAGTCTGATTAAAAATTAATTGTCAACCCAAGGTGTGTAAGATTTTCAAGAGTGTTAGCACTATATATGCATTACTGATTCAAAAATCAACTTGTTTTTTAGTTGTATTATAATGAATTTATGCTTGAATTCATCAAACAAATATATTATGAAACTACTATGACAGAATTATATAACTATTCAACACTTATGTACCATACATGCATCACACACTTATATAATCAAACTTAGTAGTAAAATCAACTTCCACAACACACCAATAACTAAAGAGGGTTAGGATCTTCACAGTAGCTCATTTTGAGGGGGCTCTTCCTCATTTAGAACTGAGCTCCAATCCCTCTTCGAGAGAATTCAGAAACTTCTTACAAATTCAACTTTTTCATTACTCAATTCTCAATACAAATGCTATATTTCAAAAACTTCTACTATTACCTTCTCAAAATTATCTAACTCCTTATTTGATCTAGGTTCTACCTTTAAAATACAAAAGGTAGTTTATTGACTCAACCAAAAAAACCAAACTAGGAAAAAATACAAATACTTAGAAACTACCCCAATCAATCTTCAAGTGGTTAGTAAACAAAGTTACTTGTTTTAGGTTTGACTAGGTTAGAGACAAGGCATACTATTTTGTTGTTTATTTCCTTTTGTATTTTCTCATTATCCTTATCTTTCCCATTTTTGGTAGCACATCCAATGTCTCCTTACATTTAGGGAATCTTTACAATAACTAGGGTTCTTCCCAATCATTCATTTGATTTCTTAAGATAGCTAGATGTGTCTACAAGATCTCCTCAATAATGGCTCTACTTTGCATAGTGGATGCAGGCACTCTATAGTAGATTCCAACAACTTGTAGGTGAAACCTTTAGTTACTGTGGGCATTCTATAGTGGCTACAAGAAACCTATAGATGAAGCCTATAGTTTCTATGGGTATTCTGCAGTGGCTATAGGTAACTTGTAGGTGAAACCTATAGTTGTTGTGGGTATTCTATAGTGGCTATAGGCAATCTGTAGGTGAAGCCTACAATTGCTATGAGAAACATGTAGGTGAAGCCTATAATTACTATGAGCAACCTGTAGATGAAGCCTATAGTTGCTATGGACAGCCTATAGTAGCTAGGGCTTAGCAAGATTATGTAGATTTTTATGACCCTTTAAATGCTTGTTAGATAAAGTCACACCAATATAATTCAATCAAGGAAAAGTGTCAATAATTCATAAAACACACACACACACACACACACACACACACACACACACACACACACACACACACACACACACACACACACACACACACACACATCAATGAACATACAAAATCATAACTTCATTCATTCATTTACATTGGTGACATATAGTTATGGGATCTACATTCAAAAAGACATAGACTAAGCACGTATGAGGCTATAAAAGTAAGAAATTGGTGGCATCATCACTCTCCCCTACTTATCCTCTTGCTTGACCTTGAACAAGCCTTGGTTGCATTTTAAAACCACAAAATTTTCTAAAGTCTAAGGGTTTAGGATAGCCTAACCCTTCCAAGATATAAAAATATTTATCATTCTCAATGTGTTCCCATATTTTATTCTCTACCTCTCTATCAACTGGAACATTTCCTTCCCAGTCAAGGATTGGGAACCAAAATATAGGGGGTTGAAACATCAATCCTAACCATTGTATTCTCCACTTCCTAATAAGTTCAATATGCAAGTATACTCTGTGGATGGCCTCCCTAAGGTTTTGAGGGGAGTATGGTTCCTTCCTTTTCAAGGCATCTAAGAGTTATTCCCATTTTTGAGACTAGGCAACAAAAATTTGCCTTCCATCTCCTTTCATGAGACTCAAATAGTGGTTCTAGACTTCCACCTATTTTCTGACAAACATTCTTGTGGAGCATTTATGTTCATAAATGAGATCCATTCTTCTACTATAACATCTGATCTTTAGATTGAATCCTAATCATCAAGGTGGGTTCTTTTTCCTTTTCTTGATATTCTTTCATTTATTTTCTTCTTTCAATTTCATTAAAAACATATGAAAGAAATGCATTTAACATGACATCCCCCTAATAGGTGTTGGGATTCCATTCCGTATCACTGGGAATAACATATTGGCGAATGTAGAATTTATTTAGTTGGGCTTGAATATTAGGATTAACATGTCTATACTCATTAAATAAAGATCTTGTGTCACAAACCATATAATATTGATCATTATAACTCCTATCATACTTGAATTTCAACCATTTTTCTTCCAAGTATACAACATACGCTCTAGAAGGGGCTTTGCACTCCATCAATAGCTTAGCAGTTTCATGAAAATTTTCAATCTTTTCCTTCAGATATCTGATCCTATTTTCAAAAGATTTTAATGTTTCTTGTAATTCATCATGTTTTTCTTTTGATTCAACATATCTCTTGAATCTCTGAACCAATTCTTTATGATAGGCTTCATTATTACTGATTTTTTCTTTCAAGGAAATCAAAAGATCATCAGTCTCTACTAGAGTGGTGGTTGAGAAATCCACATCAATAACTTATTCTACAATAGGTGTTGGTGTAGTTGGCAATGGAAGAGGAAATACATGATAGAAGGTTCCAAATCTAGAACATGCTCTGCTACAGGAGCTTCTATGGCTAAGGTAAATGACGATGTTGTAGGTTCCTCCACTCTCTTCTCTTTATCCATAGAGGGTTCTACAAACTTTACTGCTCCCAGAAGCATTTAAATTCCTCATTTTCCTTTTAGTTATGTTATCTCATTTCTGAGTCTATATATTTCCTCCATAGCTTGTTCTAATGCTTATAACTCTTGATCATGATAATTTTTTTCTTTTTATCTTCCTTTTTCCATAACCTCTTCTTCAACCAATTATTCTTCTCTTGCATGCTGCTCTGCCTTTCTCAATTCTTCCTTTGTATATCCAATGTTTTTGAGGAGATCACTGTCCTCCTCAGTGAATCTAGATGGGAGAGGTGACCATTCTTCTTCTTTTACCTTAGTATATCCTTCATTAGTAGACCATTCATTTATTTCAAATCCATCAAGAGTTTTCTTAAGCCTAGGCTCTTTCTTTGGTTCTTCATCATCACTGATGGCTGTGGTTAAGGAGGCTGTAGTGGTCTTTTATTTCTTTATCCTTTTAGATCTTCTAAGAGGAGGTCTCCTTTTTGACACTATGGGTTTCTTTCCCTTGGTTATCAATTTCCTTGTAGGAGGTGTGATTGATGGAGTTTGTGTTTCTTGTGCATCAGTTGACATGGGAACTTCTTTTTATCTAGTAGGAGATAGTGTGGAAGAATTTGTAGACACCAAAATCGTGTCTACTCCCTGGTCATCTCTCCCCCTTGGTTCCCTTGGTCCACTTCTAACCATTCCTAACCCTACAAACTTATTAATTTAAAATAATTATCTATTTTAAATTAATAATTCCCTCTCTCTCTCTCATGACACCTCACCCCTCCTAGGATACCTCTCTTTGGATGCCCTCCACTACCCCATGCCAAGTCTTAAATCCCTTAAGACCCCATTTCAACCCTTCCACTCATTTCCCATGCCTATTAAACCACCTTTGACCATTTCTTACCATGACTAGCTGACCTCGGTAGAAGGAAGAACAGACAAAAGGCTAATTTATCCCTTTTTCCTTTTCTTTGGCTGCCGACGTCGGTCAGTAGTCAACCGATGTCGGTGGTATTCCCGGCATCGATTGCCTTCAAAACTGTGTTCTACGTCTAGAATGCGGATCCACAAATCCTTCAATCTTTCAATCAGCTAACCTTGCAATCTTTTGACCTCTCTCACTCCCTCTCTCTCAAACACAAGCATCACAGGGTATAGGTACTCTGCATCAGTCACTCCACCTTATAGGGAGTCTTTTACACTAGCAGCATCAGCAATAGGTTTTCTACACCAACAACATCAGCAACTAGTCTGCTACACTCTTTCTTCAGCAAGCCACAACTAAGTATTTCTTCTATGTTTTCATTATGTTTTCTAGTTACTGCTTCTAAGTAATATCACCACCCAGACCCGGCTATCAACCAGACCAGCCCAAATCCTTATTCTCCCTTTTCACCCTAATCCTTTGTCTGGTCCTTCTTTTAGACCATACTTTCTACCCTGTAAACCCTGTACAGACCTCCAAATAGACTCTCAGACACCTCAAGCCATCTTGCTGACCACAAACCGACCATAAACTCATCCAGACCCTGTCCAAGACCATTTCCTCAACTGACGCCAGCCACCAGGTCCACTACCCCTATCGACGTCAGCAGACTAATCGACGTCGGTGACCTTGACCTACCGACGTCGGCAGACTAATCGACACCGGTGACTGTGGAAGACAGATTGCCCCATACAAGTATGCATTACCTTTATTTCTTCTATTTAGTCTTTCATTATTTCTGTCTAGCAACATTATCTTTTATTAAAAGTGGACTGTCATCCCTCAAAGAAGTCTTTGCACTTCTGGGATCAAGCTTTTGCTTGGCAGTCCACCTTATATCCATCTAACAACCTCTTTGTTTGAGTCTCTTTCTTCTACAGGTGTCATCCTCCATAGCCAAAGAGGAGTCCCTTCAATCATCTGGATAATGGTGCGCAAACTTCATCCGGGTATCATCTAACCCTAGACCATTTCTTTTAGTTTCTTATTCCTTTTGAATGTGAAAGCGAAAAACTTGATAGAAACATTCTGGCACGCCCGGTGGGACCCTAGGAATTTTCCTTGGGTTCATACTTTTTTCTTCTAAGCATACTTTTCATATAGGTGCATTTGGTCTCTCCTTGCATCTCTCTTCTTCTATCTCTTCCAAAAGACACTATCAACAAATTTAAAAAGAATCCTTCTTTTTCTTTCTTTCTTGCATCTTAGACTAGTCAACTCATACTCTTCAACCTTTTCTCTACTTGTCTGCATCCAAACACACATTTCAATTTGGGCTTAAAATCTATTGCATTTCATCTTTGTTTGAATGCATACTTAGCTCTCACATCTAGTAATTAAAATTGCATCATTAATAAATCGTAGCACACTCATGTTACATGACCAGACCACTATCAAAACTCAAACATCTAAACTTACTTGAGACAAGGTCCGACTACGATTTCATCACCTAGTAGATACCTTACCCATCCCAGCAATCCCACTTGGACTTCACTACCAAGGGGAAAGCCCACTCTATTCTCTGGTAGAGGATAATCTCTAGGGGAAGTATATACTGGCTAAGCGAGACCAGCTTATCACTGGGCTCGTGAAGTGAGGGGAGCTTGCTCCTTAGCACCAGGCCACGTACGAAACCTAACACAGACTCTTGAGTGCCTAAACTAACCCGAAACCAACCTTAGACTACTTCTTCTAGGACCCATTCTAACAGCCAACTTCCCAAACATACTCTAAGGCATAAGCCAACAAGACTCTAAAACTTATTCTTAGGAATTAATGCTTAGAGTCTGCCTGTCTCCGTCTTCTTTTCTATCTTTATCTGGTTTTTTGAGCTAGTGAGGACGTTTTCTTCTTTTTTTCCAAAAACTTTCAAATTTTCTGAGTTTTTGGAAAACACAGTAACCAACATCGATTTTACCACCGATGTCGACAACCTTTTTTCACCATCATCGATTATCTAACCGACATTGGCAATCTATTTCACCAACATCAGTTTTTTAACTGACATCGGTCACTGTCCAAATTCCTCTTATCAAACAACAAGCTTAAAACCTGGCTTTCTTGCTGTCCAACACCCATTCTAGTTTTTTGAGACTGAAAAACATAGTTTCTAGAACCTGAACCTCTTGCCTTGAATGGTTTTGACACGTAGTCAAACCAAGACTTTTGTTGACCAGGCAAGGCAACAACCACTTCTGCCTTCGCCCTCCATAACTAGTCCTCTAATGGAGTATCATTCAGAGACCGAACATACTCCTGCCTGACTAACCCCGACTCGACCATCCATTATCCCCGAAGGAGACCAAAAATTTGAAAGGTTCCTTGACCTCAATGTCAAGGCCCTTCAACATTATCTCGTGAGAAGCCAAATGCGAGACTCTTCAAGCAACCCAGTTTATGGGATGCCAACCTCCTTAACTAAAGTGGCAATAATATCGACAGCATCCGCTACCCAATCCATGACCACTCTCACCTTTGCTTTGACCATTAACCTGACCATGTCTTATTTTCAAAGTGTGGCTTCTCCTTCTATCTCTAGGCCCACTTCCATTGAGGTTTCGACCCCCCATCACCCACAGACTATTCAATAAACTTCTACCCCATTTCAGAACCTAGTTGTCTCCATCTCGCCTACTCTTACACCCATCAACACCAGGGTGGCTACTTACCCTTCAACCAGTGTTACCACCCCTCAACCACCTTTGACGGCCCCTATTCAATTTGTGCCCTCTAACTCCATGGCACAACCACCCCTAGCTTCCACATCTATCCCAATGACTAGTTATCAATATGTTGCACCTATACAAGTGCAACCGACTACGTCGTATGCCCCTTCTAGCACCTTCCAAGCACCTTACAACTTAGGGGGCACCCCATCTACCAATCTGTCAGCCGATCTCATCAAGATGCTGATGGACAAAATGTCTAGTCTTGAAGCTTCTATTTCTAGTTCAAGCAATGTCCTTTCATATGACCAAATTTGCAACAAACCCATCCATCCCTCCATCCCAATCTGACTGTATCCCAGTCAGTGGGAACTTCTTAAGTTTACTCACTTCCAGAGTAAGAAAGACCCTCAGCAGCATCTATGAGCATTTAGACATGCTCATTATTTTATAGCCCATGATGATGCGTTATTGCTATGCACATTCCCCATGTCGCTTTCTGGCCCTACCCTTGATTGGTACAACTCTCTTACCAGTCACTCTCTCTTTTCATTCACTCAACTCGCCCAATTATTTCTCGACCACTTTTCGATCAATATCACCAAAAAAGTCTCAATCACGAACCTCTACTCTATCAGGCAGTTTGATGATGAATCCATAGCCGATTTCGTCGCCCATTGGAGAGGCCTAATCAACCAACTCTCCTTCCCTTTACCTCAACTCGAGCTCATTAAGCTCTTCTCTCAAGCATGTGCCATGCACATCTCATCTACCTTGTGGGTTCAAACATTCCACACTTTTGACAAAGCTTTCACTATGGCCCGAAAGCTTGAACTCCGTGTTATTGAAGAAAATAGGGTCAAATTGCATAATACCAATGCAAAAACTGATGACCCTTCTTCTTTCAGACCTTCTTCTGCCAATTCCAAATCTAAAGGAGTGGCAAACACTATGGTCGTTAGATCACCATCCTTGACAACAACCAACCAATCTCAACCTTCAACATCATAAAGCATCACAAAACAATTCCAACAATGCTACATACAGCGTCAATACACTCCAATTGGAGAGTCATACACTTTCATGTTGGAAAAACTCGTCAAGTAGGGGGTGCTCAATCTCCCTCCAATCCGACCACCTCAATTCGACCCTTCAAAAGCCATCCCCACATGGTATAGGGAAAATGACTTCTGTCACTATCACCGTGTCTAAGGCCATGACATAAACAACTACCAAACTTTCAAGAACATTGTCCAAGACATGATAGACAAGGGGGATCTTGTTTTGGATAACCTGAACACACCACCTAATCAAAATATCAATATCTTCAAACAACCCTTTCCTAACCATCCTCCTAATCAAAACAATGTCTAGACCATGGCCAATAGCTCCCACAAGCATAATATACACACGGTCAACACAGTCTCGCCTCTTGTCCCTGACCAACCTCCTCCATAGGTAGAAGAGCTTTCTTCTCCTATTCATCCATCACAGGTAGAAGAGCCTTCTTCTCCTATTAGTTCTCCATTGACCTCTCTTATATTGGAGGATGCCTTGACCATACTAGCATCGTTAACCCCACCTTCATCCTTCCTCCTACCAATGGAGGACCATACCCTTCCTACTCCTCAACCACAAATAGAAGGCACGATCATCCCTACCCTCTACCCTCTTGAGGAGCCACATTCTCTGATTTCTTCTCCACCAAGAGAAGAACCTATCACTTCACCCACTTCGACCGAGGAAGACCCAGTGATGGTTTTCTCTTGCCTTTTGCCTGAGATCGCTACATCTCACTCACCTCCATCCACATCTGAACCCAAACCCACACAGGCATCCACCATGCCAAAAGAGATTAAATCTTTTAGTGTTTTCCCCATAGCTAATCTTGCCTCACACAATAGTGGCCCTCAACCCAAACTAAAGAAGGCCACTAAACCACACCAGAGAATTCCTCCCCCACCTTCATCATTGCCCTCTATTTTGGGCTCACATCCATCTACCTTAATAGGGGAGCTTCCTACTCCCATACCTCACAGAGGCAAATTGCCTCCATTACTCTCTCAACCCATCAAACATATATTTCCTCCAAAATGACCAATGCCTCCTACGCCTCCAAAACAAAAGTCATCAACCCCTACTACAACAAAACATGCAGACCCATTGGCAGGTTCTTATGCCTTGCTGTTACAACAATTATTGCAGTCTTCTTGCACCAGTCTTCCACCTCTTAAACCATACCAATCTCTCAAACCAAAACTACCCTGGTTTGATGACACTAAAATTTGTGCATATCATCACACGCTGGGACATGACACTAAGCATTATTGTGCCCTCAAGGTTGTCATTCACCAATGCTTAGAGAAAGACACCCTTCTTCTTGACCATATTATCAACAAACCTTCAACATCATCTCATGCTTCCCATACCTCTTCACCTTCACACTCATCAACTCTCAGATCAAGACCATCTTGGTTCGACAACACTAAATTTTGTCACTATCATTGCACACCAGGACATGACACTGAGCATTGTTGCACTCTTAAAGCTGTCATTCGTCAACACCGAAAAAAGGATACCCTTCTCATCAAGGATCCTCTTGACTACCCCTTTGCCAAATCTTGGACACCATTGCATGCCTCACAAACATCATCACCTAAATCGGGATCTCAACACCAGACTATGGTCCCTCCACTGCCTTTAACCCCATTATTCGAAATCAACACAGTCAACTTGACCACTAGCCCACCAACCCAAAAGGATAAAGGGAAAAGACATGTTTCTATCCCTTAGACATCCCTATCTACCAAGCCTTTACCACAACCAAAACCCAAGATTACTGTCTTGGGCACATCTCGACCAGCATCTTTGAAGACAATCCCTAACTCCGTGGTAAAACAACCTCACCACGTGACCCCTGTGAAGATGTCTTTGTATGATCTCATTCAAAGCTCTCCATAGCATCATCACACCTTGATCAAAGCCTTACAATCAATGGCAGTCCAACTTGATGACCCCCAACCACTGGCCACTTTAATCAAATCATTACCAACCATTTCCTCTGTCACCATCCGTAATTTTGAGATTCCTGCCTCCAACCTGGCAGATCAAGATCTCACCCTCTCAAACTAAATCTGTCAAACATTCTCCCTAGCAACTAGGGGAATTTGACCTTATACTAACTATTCTGACCATTGACCAAGCCTTAACCAAGCATCAACCAAGCCTCAACCCAATATCAACTGACCAAGCCTCGACCAAGTCTCGACCAGACATCGACCAGACATTGACCAGACATCAACTAGGCATCGACCAAGCCTCGACCAAACAATGACCAAACATCAACCAAGCCTTGACTAAACATCAACCAAACCTTGACCAAATATCAACTCACCTCGACCAACTTTGACCAAACACTGACCAAATATCAACTGACCTCGACCAAGCCTCAACCTAGCCTTGACCAAACATTTACGAACCTTGACCAAACATCAACCAACTTCATGTCCAACATCAACCAAATTTTTAATCATCTTTAACACGTGACCAATATGGAAAGAAGTAAATAAGGCAAGTTTACTCCAAATTGGCTCAGACCTTACATAACGCGTAAGTATGGAATAGGGACTTATCAGAACTTGAGCCCCTTAATGCCTTGCATCTGCAACCATTTTATTGTTAGTTGAGTACTCGTTCACTTGACATTTAACTTGAGCTCGTCCCTTGAGCAATCCCTGTCCTCTTAATCCTCATTCCTTTCAACCCTATTCGCCAAAACAAATCTTATGTAACCCTTTTATAAAGTATGGATGCTTTGTCCTAATAAAAGGGAGCCCTTAAGCTTCTATAGTCTTGTCCATGACTCACAATTCTGTCAAAAATAAATTGGGATGTCAAAATATCAAAAGGTCACAAACTCTAAAAGTAGACTGCTCCCTCGAAGGACAGCTATACTGTCATTGCTGTAGCTAATAGACTGCTCCCTCAAAGGATAGCTATTCAAAGCCCTCAACTATGTATAAATCAAAAATATAGACCACTCCCTCGAAGGATGGCTATGACTAAATCTTGCTACCAACAACACTCTTTCTGAAGCTTCCCGCATCGATCAGCTTCATGTATGACCACCAAGCAAAACAACATCCCTATGTAGACTTCTCGCATCGATCAGTTTGCACCAAAAAAAAAAAAAAGGGTCATGGACTTGGCTTGTAGTCGTCTTAGGGTCTTCTATAAAAAGGGACAAGGTTATTCTTGCCAAAAAGGGTTACCCTATCCTCACATATCACATCACCTACTCAAGGGACTTTGAGCTCATTTTAATGTCAAAGTGATTCGATTACCTCTCTAACACAACCCATGGTCAATGACGTAATGCATGAATGGGGCTCTCATTTCTAACAACCCCTATCTATGCTATCATTCTGATCCTTGACAATGAAAGAGCAATGCGCCTTTCACTTCTTATACAGCTTGGTCACAACCAATCCAACCAATCCAACCAATCCAACCAAATCATTTGCCAACCAAACCAAATCAAACCAAATATTTTCAGACCAATAACATCATCATAGTCCATTTCACATAGTTTCTATGGACACCAATACACATGGAAACTATTGACCATACAATTTATGTCAAGCATAAATCATTACTTGCTAAAGCATAAATAATCTCAATTCATTTTTAGCATACACCATTACTAGTATGGAAAATTGCTAGGGATGAAAGACCCCTCAACCAATGTTACAGAATACACCATCACACAATATGGAAAAGGCTGTAACATCATCTTATCCTCATTATTTCAATGCATGACCAAACCAACCTATCGACCACTTTGACTCTTAATCTGAACTACATTGGTCTGAGGCCCTAAGACTGGGGTTATGTAGGCAGCACTCAGATGACACGACGTCTCTTGGGGTTAGCTCAACCACATCTATTTGTTTATCTATCTGATGGACAAACCATATTACCTTCATCATCATGACCAAAACCAATCATCCACCATTTTGACTCTCAGCCTGAACTACATTGGTCTGAGGCCCTAAGACTGGGACTATATAGGCACCACTCAGATGACATGACGTCTTCTAGGGTTAGCTCAACCTCCCTCATTTGTTCATCTACCTGATGGACAAACCCTTTTACCCTTTCACCACGACTCAACCTAACCAAAACAATCATCAACCAACTTGTCAACCAGCCTGAACTACATTGGTCTGAGGCCCTAAGACTAGGGCTATGTAGGCAGCACTTAGATGACATGACGTCTCCTGGGGTTAGCTCGACCACATCCATTTGTTCATCTATCTAATGGACAAACCATATTACCTTCATCATCATGACCAAAACCAATCATCCACCACTTTGCCTCTCAACCTGAATTACATTGGTCTGAGGCCCTAAGACTGGGGCTATGTAGGCATCACTCAAATGACATGACATCTTTTGGGGTTAGCTCGACCTCCCTCATTTGTTCATCTACCTCATGGACAAACCCTTTTACCCTTTCACCATGACTTAACCTCATCCAAACCATCCATAACTAACCCTCTTCCTCCCTTTTAGGGAGAACTACATTGGCCTGAGGCCCTAACAATAAGGGCTATGTAGGCAACACTTAGATAACATGACATCTTCTGAGGTTAGCTCGGCCATTCCTTCATCCATCCACCTAACAGACCAATTAATTATCTCAGCCTCAACTCGACCAACGACCTTGGAGATCACGACTATCTCTTCAGACTCTGACCACTTCCAAGACAACTTTGCCTTGGTTGTTTTTTCATGTATGCTACCTCACGAATGGTTAGCGAAATTATCTACAACCCACATTTTGACCCTCACAAGTATAAGATCACGAGCAAGTTGATCCCCACTACTTGTGACATTTTCGTGTTTCCAAGAGCACTTCTTGAGCCTGAGATACTTGGAACACGATGACCATTAGAGCTACAGCTTGGATCGAATAACTCGATCAGCTACGACTAATGCTGGGGCCCAATTATTTCAATTTTTGCACTCCTTGACCCTTGACTTGCGACAATTTGACTTGAAAATCTTGTGAAGTGGTATATGTGCAATCACAACTTTTGCAATGTTCACACTCACACTTTCACCCTTTCCATCCACTCTCTATCAAATCAGCACCCGATATCAGGTTACCTTCCCTCGACTCCTACTTTGAGGGGGGAACACCTAATCCCATAATTGGGGCAACCTCCTCTTACTTTTGTATTGCAGTTCATTTGAACAACCAACAGGACATAAATGACCTTATTCCATACCTGGGGCAACCTACTCCTATTTTTGTCTTGCAGTTCATCAAGAACAACCAACAAGACAAAAAGGGGCAAATGTAGACACCGAAATCGTGTCTACTCCCTGATCGTCTCTCCCCCTTGGCCCCCTTGGTCCACTTCTAACCATTCCTAACCCTACAAACTTATTAATTTAAAATAATTATCTATTGTAAATTAATATTCCCTCTCTCTCTCTCTCATGACACATCACCCCTCCTAGGATACCTCTCCTTGGATGCCCTCCACTACCCCATGCCAAGTCTTAAATCCCTTAAGACCCCATTTCAACCCTTCCACTCATTTGCCATGCCTATTAAACCACCTTCGACCATTTCTTACCATGACCAGCTGATCTCGGTAAAAGGAAGAACAGACAAAAGGCTATTTTTAGCCCTTTTTCCTATTCTTTGGCTGTTGACGCTGGTCAGTAATCAGCCAACATCAACGATATTACCAGCGTCAGTTGCCTTCAAAACTATGTTTTGCATCCAGAATGCGGATCCATGAATCCTTTAATCTTTCAATCAGCTAACCTTCCAATCTTCTGACCTCTCTCACTCCCTCTCTTAAACACACAACAAGCATCACAGGGTACATGTACTCTGCATCAGTCACTCCACCTTGCAGGGAGTCTTCTACACTAGCAACATTAGCAACAGGTTTTCTACACTAACAACATCAACAACCAGTCTGCTATAGTCTTTCTTCAACAAGCCATAGCTAAGTATTTCTTCTATGTTTTCATTATGATTTCTAGTTACTGCTTCTAAGTAATATCACCACCCAGACCTGGCTATCAACCAGACCAGCATGAATCCTTATTCTCCCTTTTCACCCCAATCCTTTGTCTAGTCCCTCTTTTAGACCATACTTTTTACCTTGTAAACCCTGCACAGACCTCCAAATAGACTCTCAGACACCTCAAGCCATCTTGCTGACCACAAACAGACCATAAACTCCTCCAGACCCTGTCCAAGACCATTGCCCTGAATGACGCTGGCCACCAGGCCCACTGCCCCTACCGACATCGACAGACTAACCAACGTCAGCGACCTTAACCTACCGATGTTGGTAGACTAACCGATGCCGGTGACTATGGAAGATAGATTGCCCCATACATGTATGCATTACCTTTATTTTTTCCATTTAGTCTTTCATTATTTCTATCTAGCAACATTATATTTTATTAAAAGTGGACTATCATCCCTCAAAGAAGTCTTTGCACTTCTGGGATCAAGCTTTTTCTTGGCAGTCCACCTTATATCCATCTAAAAAACTCTTTGTTTGAGTCTCTTTCTTCTATAGGTGTCATCCTCCACAGCCAAAGAGGAGTCCCTTCAACATGAGATGAGGACATAATGGGAGAAGGGACATGCTATTGTGGGCTTTCCTCCTCTGAATCAGAAGGAGATAAGACCTATCTTTTCCTCTTCTTCTTTCTCATAATAGTATCACATGGACCTTCATTGGCTATGGGTTGACCAACAACACTAGTGCCCTCAACATCTTCCTAAATTGTTTGTTGGGGCTGTTCCTTAGGGGATTCCCTCTCGTCAGTGCCTTCTTGCTGGGGTGCGATATTTTCTAAGGCAAAAAATTGCTCCCAAGTGAAGTCAGGTCTAATAGAATCTATTCCTTATTTAATTATGGGCCATATTAGGCAGTGGTGAGATAGGGCTATTTTAGTGCCCTTCTGATATTCTTTGGACATTCTTTTCAAGATATTCCATAAGAAATTGGGAACATTAACAACTCTATTATGTTTTAAATGATTTAAAAATTTGAACTAGAGAGTGTAAATGAGGGAATACCTCCCCTCACAGGTCATATACTTGATAATATATGATGCTATTTCTCTCCATTCTATAAGTAGACTAAGTCTTTCCATACCTCCTTTCTTTAATACCAACCTTTCATTTGCCTGGAAAAACTGCTACCTGGCTTCTTGGCCATTAAGTTTATCTTGCCAATTTCCCTCCATGCTTGGTAGCCCAGGTGCTTGGCTCACCAAGGTCTCAGTAATTGGAAATGTGATGCCACATATAGTGGCTTGGTTTCCATCAAAATAACCTATAAATTCTCTAGCAAGAGGCTCTAAAAAATGTTGCAACCATTCAAAATAGGTAGTTCAACCAACTCTGTGGAAGACATCCTAACTGGCTTGGTTTCCCTATAAGTGCCTGTGGTCTGAGGGCTCTCTCCACATAACTGACCCTCTTTTTTTAACTTCTCTATCAGTCCCTTCAACCAATATTCATTTTTATACTCTTTGGACCTATGGAAATCTACCTACAGTAGGTTTGTTCTAAAATGGCAAATATGGGGTTTGTAGGTTGCAGGGTTTGGTTCAATAATATTTGTAGTAGAATGTTTATTTAGGATCCTGGCCAAGTCACCTAGAAATGTGACTTGTCAAGGACTAGGTGAATGTCTCATTCATCATACTAGAGGAGGGCAAGGATGTCCTCCTCTCCTTATTTAGTTGGGTGTAGACTGGTGCTCTCATTTTCTATTGAGGCAACATGCCTATCTAGGACATCATTGTATCCATATTGTAACTATTGGCATATGTGACTGGTAAATTCTTCTTGATAATTAAAGAGGTTCAGGATCCTCATAATAGTTCATTCAGAGGGGGTCTTTCCTCGTTCAAAATTGAGATCCAATCTCTCTCTAAGACAATTCACAAACTTCTTACAAATTCAATTTCTCATCACTTAATTCTCAATACAAATGCTATAGCTCAAAAATTTTACTATTACCTTCTAAAAATTATCTAACTCCTAGTCTGATCTAGGTTTTGCTTTTAAATACAAAAAACACCAAACTAGGAAAAAATACAAATACTTAGAAACTACCCCAGTCAACCTTCAAGTGGTTAGTAACTGAAGTTACTTGTTTTAGGTTTGACTGGGTTAGGGATAAGGCATACTATTTTGTTGTTTTATTTCCTTTTGTCTTTTCTCATTATCCTTGTCTTTCCATGGTAGCACATCTAATGTCTCTTTGCATGTAGGAAATCTATACAACAATTATGATTCTTCACAATCATTCATTTAGTTTCCCAAGAAAGCTAGATGTGTCTACAAGATCTCCTCAATAATGGAGAAACGGGCAAAGGGCTAAAAATAACCCTTTTACCTATTCTCTCTCTATCGACATCGATCAACACTCGACTGACATCGGTCAATCGTGGCCAATTCTGATAGGATCACCGACATTGGTTACATAAGCTAAGCTCTAAACATTGAGCTGCCCCCCACCTTCTCACACATTGACGCACACACTCTGATCTCAAGCACCAAAATTTGACTATCATTCTCCTAGCTATCGAAGCTCTGCACAAGTCATTCTAAAGAATGGATTAAAACATTGTATGAGGACCTCAACATCAACCACAATGGAAATAAGTATTCTGACACCTCTAGTTCTTCACCTAATAGAGCTAAGTATTTTGGTTCTCATTTCAGTATTTTAGAATACATTGTTAATTAGTTTCCATTTAATATTTCTAAACACTATTGAGAAACTTGACTTCTTTTGAGGAGGGGTTGAAAGGCCTTCCCCTTATTCTTACCCTCTTTTCACACCTATCCTCTACCTCTACCCTTCCTCATACTTCATTCACCTTCCCACAACCCTGCACCAACCTTTGAATTCTTAAAAACTCTTCTATCCATCATAGAAATAACCTAAAACTTGTTCAAGGGCAATTGCCCTGACTGACATTAGCAACACAACCGATGTCGACACCATTTATCAACTAACCTCGGCAGACAAACTGACATCGATGACTGTATTCTTGACTAGCAAACCAGAAACCTATCCAAACAGTCCATAGACCAGACAAAACCTTTGTCCAGCTTTTTGCAACATTCAGAGACACACAGACTGCAATCAGGGAACAAGTACACACATTTTACCTTTCCATTTCTTTAGTCTTTTTATCATTTCTTTTTATACAACACTCTTTTCTTTAAATAGTGGATTTTCATCCCTTAGGGAGCTTTACACTTTTGGGACCAAGTGCGTAGCTTGGCAGTCCACCATGTCCTCTTCTAACATTTTCCTTGTTTGAGTTTCTATCTTACTGCAGGTGTTTCCTCCATAGCCAAAGAGGAGCTCCCACAAAGCTTGGATACAGTGCACACTATATCCGAGTAACATCAAACCTGAACCTCTTAACCTTAGTTTCTTCATCATTTAAATGCAAATAGCAAAAATTTAGAGACATTCTGGCACAATCGGTGGGACACTTGGAGTTTTCCTTGGGTTCATTCTTCTTCTTTTAAAAATCAAATTTTCATCTAGATGCATTAGAAAAATATTCACTTCTTGCATCCCCTCTTCTATCTTTTTGTTTCAAAAGGAAATCATTAGCAAAGGTTAAAAAGAACATCTCTTTTTCTTCTTGTTACTTCTTGCATGCATTATAGAGTAGTGAAAAACTCATACTCTTTACCTCTTCTCCATTTGTTTGCATTTGAATAACATATTTTTATTTGGGTTAAAAATTACTACATTTCATTCTTGCTTGGATGCACACTTAGCCCACTTAGTAATTAAAGCATTATGAATGAATCATAGTGCACAAATGTTACACAACCAAACCACAATCACTTCAAATCAAACACATAAACTTACTTGAGACAAGGCCCATGTAAGATTTCATCACCTAGCAGATACCTTACCCCACTTGGCAATCCTACTTGGATTTCACTACCAAGAGGAGGACCCACTCTATTCTTTGGTAGAGTATAAACTATAGGGAAGGTATATTCTGGCTAAGCAGGCCAGCTTAGCTCTGGGTTTGTGAAGTGAAGGGAACAAGCCCCAGCACCAGGTCACGTACTGACCCTAACACAGATATCTTTGAGCACCATAACACAACCTAAAACCAGCCATAGACTTCTTCTCTAGGACCTACTCTACAAGCCCAACTCCCAACATATTCTCTTAAGGCATAAGCCACCATGACTTTAAAAACTCATTCCTATGAATCTAACGTTTTAGAGGTTACTTGTCTAATCATCTATTCTACTATTTTTATTTGAGTGTTTGAGCTGGTAAGGTCATACCATTTTAAAGCCTAAAACAACTTAGAATATCTTCTTTTAAAAACTATCAATTTTCTATGTTTCTAGAATTACACAAAAACTGACATCAATTTTTTCACCAATGTCGGCAACATAATCTTAATCGATATCGGTTAAACAACTGACATCGATCACTGTCAATAAATATTTTTTTTCTAGACAGCAAGCTTAAAATCCAAATTTCTTGCTGTTTAACACAAATTCTAGTTTTCTGAAACTAAAACACATAGTTTTTGAAACTTGAACCCCTTTCACCTTGGATGGTTCTGACACGTAGTCAAGTCAAATCTCTTGTTGACCACGCAAGTCAACAACCATTCCCACCTTTGCCCTTCATGCCAAGTCATCTAATGGAGCATACTTTAGACACCAAGCATACTCCTATCCAACCTACCCCCGATCGACCTCCTATTGTTCCCGAAGGGGATTAAGAATTTGAGAGATTCCTTGACCACAACGTCAAGGCTCTCCAACACTATCTCGCTAGAAGCCAAGTGTGAGATCCTTCAGGTAACCCTATTTATGGGATGCCAACTTCTTTAGTTGAAGCAGCAATGATATCAATAGTATCTGCTACCCAACCTATGGTCACTCAGGCCACTACCCTTAATCCCATGTAAAACAAAAATGGCATGAGGACAACTCTTGCGCTAGTGAGACTGCTCTAGTGAGATAGAGGCAAGCATCGATGAGCAGAAAGTCGGTATTATGGAAGGGTTAGCTAGAGATACTTGGGACCCTTGGAGCATGAAGAACCACATGTCAGTTGAGGAAGCGCCCACCCTAAATCTACCCAAAGTGCAGGCCCATGCATTTCTTAGTCAAACAGAGGAAAACCAAAAAAATCAAGTAGTTTGGTCTCAAATAGCAAAGTTTGTGATATGGTAGACCAAAGATAGTGTTTTACAACAAATCATACCATACCCACCAATTGGACCCGTAGTAACACCATTTCTAAAATCTAAGGCCCAACAATGTTGGGCATGCCACAGACTAGAGGTGGTAATCCAATTGTGCAAGCGAGTAACACAGCGAAAGGGACAATAGCTATAAGCACAACGGTTAATACAAAAACCAATCCAGCTTCGACATAACTTAGTGTAGGGGTTGGTAGAATTGTGCCCCCATCTAAAGGAAATGTTGGTGGCATGGGTGAAAGCAATCCTGGGGATAGTTAGAGTTCAAGTGCTCAAGCAAAAAGTATTGAGTCATTTGCACAAATTCCTACACCACAACATTTAATTTATGAAATGTCCCCATGTCTATTTGAGTATCGAGGAGTGGATAATGCTGCTAAGCATGTCCACAATTGTGAACTTATTGGCTAAAATGGAAGGCAATCCAGTTCATGGCTACACAATTAGATTGTGCACATATGTGATAGCGTAAGTTCGATCCACTGTATGTTATTTTTGATTATTCTAAAGGGAGCATTCCTAAAAGAATCTGATATTCCCAAATACAAGCAAACATAGAATTTCAGCACTCAAGGAATCTTTCCAAGAGTGTTCACAAATACAAAGCAAGTTTCAAAACCTTGATCTCCAAAGTCTCATATGAGATCCATCCTCTCTAGCATGCATAATGGTTTGTTGGGGGTTTACTCTTACCTTTCAGGAGTGTGTTGTCCATGAACACTTTCACTAAGCCCCGAGAAGCCTTGGAAGCAGCGTTAAGGGCTTAAGAAGTTGGCTATATAGATACAAACATCAACCCCTTTTATGGTGCTTTTCATAATGGGGTCTGGACCTTATTAGGGAAATTAATTTGCATTCCTTGCAGTGACACCATTCTATCATCACTGCAACTAAGTATCCTACAAAGTGGGTAGAGGCTATTCCTCTAGTCTTAACCAAAGTGGAGAATATTGTCAACTTTATCAACCATCAAATTATCTATTGCTTCAGTTTTCCTCATAATATTATCACCGATAATGGTAAATCCTTCAAGAACAAGCAAGTCCAGGGTCTATGTGATGCATTCAACATTAAGTTAGGCTTCTCCTCACCCTATCACCCTCAAGTTAATGGATAGGTAGAAGCCTCTAACAAAACTCTTAATAACATGCTAACTAAAATGGTCAATGCATCCAATCAAGATTGGCATTTGTACATCCCATTTACCTTGTGGGCATATAGTACTAACGTTAGAACCCCTACATGTACTACCCCATTTTTATTTATATTTTGAGTAGAGGTTATCTTGCCTCTTGAGTTCCACATCCCCTTTCTTCTCATATCTTTTTAAGATCTTGTTTCTAAGAGTGAGTACCACCAGTACTGTCTAGCCCAACTTGAACTACTCAATGTGTGTCACCTAGCATCCCTCACCCATATTCATGTCTACCAAGAACGTATCAAGTGTGATTATAAAAATCACCTCAGAATGCAATAATTTAATATCAAATACCTCATCCTAAAGGAAAATCAACATGTCACTAATATTGATAAAATCAAGTGGGGCAAGTTTGCTTTCAATTTTCTTAGACCTTATATCATAACCCATAAGTATGTATTAAGAGTTTACTAGTTATCTTCACTCGAAGGCCACCCAAAGCTTTATCCCCTCAATGCTTCACATCTATGCCCATTATTTTGTTAAGAAGGATCAAGTCCATCTTTTATTTAACTTAAGCTCATCCCTTATTATCCACCCACATTCATCTCCCTACTTTAGGGGCAATTGATTAAACATAAATCATGTGATTATCCATCATAGTCATATCCTAATCTTGAATAATGGGTACCATAGCTCTACCCATGATATGGTTCTCATGGTACTTTCCACCCCTTTTTAGGATGGATCCCCATGATTATTGTCACCTAAACCTATTTACACCTAACCAACCCTCTTGTGTTCTTGGTTTCACCTTCATGAGGTGAACCGCTAAGTCAGCCTAAGCAAGTCTATGTTAATAAAAATCAAAGTAAAATGACAAATTTCCTATCACCAGTAATCATGGGTCATTTCTAACATTCATAGACTGCTCCCTTAAAGGATAGCTATTGAAAACCTCTCTAAAATTACCAAAATGTAAGGTAGACTACTCCCTTAAAGGACATCTAGCAAAAAGCATTAAGTAAAACACATAAACTCAGACCACTCCCTCGAAGGATTGTTGATCAAACATTTGTCAAAATCATAGAAATTTCTTGGAAGATTCCCACATTGATTAGCTTCCCACATATAGTAATTAGCAGATGACCCATTATCACAATCAAAATAAAATAAAAATGATCTTGAAAGTTGTAATCAACTCTTAAGATTAGCATAATAAGGTATAAGTCACAATCGGCTCTTGCTATTAGACTTCCTACATTGATTAGTCTACATAATTTGACATAGGCTTGTTTACCCTGGTCTTTTGAACACCTACAGTGGAGGCTTGCTAGTCTCACATTGGGGTTTCATTTTCACTCATCTCCCCTTTTCCACTATATGCAAGGGATTTTTGAGCTTACTTAATATTACATGGTCAAGACACCTTTTTAGCCAAATAACAAGTGTTAATGTGAAGCATTCAAAGGGCATATGTTCATTAATTCAATCTAACTTTGGTTTTTGTTTTAATCCTTGTCAACAAAGAAGCACTATGCTTTCTACTTACCCTATCATGACTAGTTGATATTTTCATTATAATGTTCACCTCTTGATTATATTCTCTATTCTCCCATCTATTGTTGATTAAACCATCTCATGTGTTTTTTCATAAATAATAAACAATAAAAAACCATAAGCATACCCATAACCATTCACATTACCATGACATACATGATAATCACATCCATAAGAAATAAAGTCAACATTAACATGTCTAAACATAATGAAATTCAAGATACTCATTAAAAATTAGCATGGCATAATCATAACCATAAATAAAATCCATCTCATGCCTAGTTAGGTGAGTTTACATCCATTTTTAGCATCCATAACATAAGCATAATCCATAAGCAATGAGAACATCACATCATAAGCGCTAAACACTAGATGCAACTCATACACCATGAGCATGGGCAATAAACAAACATCACATATATAAATGCAATAACATCATAGCATGAACATAAATATCCCTAATCATAAACCACATCATGAAACATAAACTACATTAGTCTAATCATCAACATCATCATATACATCATATCCATCAAAGTGAATAATACATGAAATAAATGTATAAAATCTATCTCATATATATCTCACATCATCAACACACAAGCTGGTATCAAAAATCAAAACATGTACATATTTACATGTTGTGTATCATACCCCTAGGGCATAGCTACCTCTGGCCCCTCCTGCTCTACTACAACTACCACTAGGTATTGATCTTCTTGGATTGCCTTATACCTACCAATAGTTGTAGATTCCCACTATCTTGGAGTAGCCACAGTCAGACCACCTACTAGATTGGATTTGTACTCCCCCCATCTGATTTTATTTGGCAACTATGCTAGAACAATAGCCTCATTATACCATAGCTCCTCTACTATAACTAGGTATTAGGGTATAGGAGTGAAACCTAGTGGCACTACCTATCTTACTAGGTACCCCTTCCCTCTGCCTCAAGGTATCCCTCTCCTGAGTCACTAAACCAAGGGTGGTCCTCACCTGATCTCTCTCAGCTATAATAGTGGTAACTTAACCCTATAAAATGATGATCTGGCTTTGAAGAGTGGCCACCTATCCCTATAAACCTATAATTTGGGCCTGGGTAGCTACCTGTGCATGTCCATCCTAACCACCACCCTGTACTGGTGCCCCAAAAATATCCACATCTATGGGCTGCTAACCACCACCACCCCACCCAAAATTGGTTGTTGCATATAGAGCCAGATACCAACCTAATATCCATCAATAAAATTGGCATCATCTATTTCTACTCTGGCTTGTAGCTCTTCATAGTACATCACTATGTCATATGGCTACGGATCTAGAAATACAAACTCTACATCCTCTCTCTTATATCTCTAAGAAGTATCAAGAATCCCCTATACAAGACCAAACTATCATCCAACTCAATCAAAGAGGATCGAATCCATATCCCCTTCTCTCCTCCCATATATCCATCACTAGCTTTGTAGTGATAGGGCATGGTAACTATACTGGGCCCATCTAGGCAAGCCCATATATGGCCCCCACACCACATCACCTATAATCAAACCCTCTAATGCATCTCTAAACTAGTCAATGTATCTAGCTCCAACACCTACCCTTGTTAAAGCACATACTCCTCCTCATCTCAAGAAACCCATTGTGAAATGTACCTAGGTGTATCCATCCTAGGGTAACCCTAGTGGCCTCAAAATCCAAATATGCTCATACACCCAACAATGAATCATGAACCTAACACTAATCCCATATCATCTATGATCTTTGAATGGCCAAAAATCCCTATAAATTTATACTAACAACATAGGAGCCCATCTAAACATAGTCCTACCTAGCAACATCTCCATTAATACTCCAAACAGCATATATGGAAACCAATTGCTAATTAAATTTGGTAATGCAAAATAATACATTTCCATCATCGTCATCATCAGACATCAGTCCGTTGGAGCCCTATGATATAATGGGCTATAGCTAAAGCCATTAGAATGCCACTTGGAATGGACCCAAACCTCACCATATATTAGTTCCATAAGGTCATCCCACTCCTCACTATCAATATGGTAAATTAGTTCCTCCCAAATGGGTAGTCATATAATCTTGATCACATCCTCTAGAAGGATGGTGGTCTCCCCTATTGGTAGCAAAAATGTGTTCATGGTTGGGTCCCATCTCTTGATGAGAGCTATGATCATAGTTGAATCCCATGGTTGGTACTGATAATGAACCATAGCCCCAAGGCCAACCTCCTCCATGTGCCTCCACTCATTCATAGTCATCCCATCACAAATCTCCATGAAAATCCTAGGGACATGATCACTCATCTAAATATGGTCTTGTGTATGAAAAATGATCACATTAGCTTGCATATTTTATTTTTGATCATTCTACCTAGACCCACCTAACTTCAGCCTTATTTCATAGCTAAGCATGCACATATTTCATGACCTACCTAAACATGTCAAATTAAGCACATCATGTTTCTCCCTAACAATACCTAACTCTAAAAATGTAAAATTCTCTAAGAAACTTCCTTAAATCTATTGAAACCAACATCTAGTTATAAAAACATTTTCATCACTTAAATGCATTCCCCTATCTTAAACCTACATTTAGGAATATTAAATTACCCTTTAACCTTTTCTAACATACCAACATATCAAAATAAATTAACAAAAATTTAAATGAATCCTTCCCTAAATGCTCAACCATTTATAGTCCTTACAACCATCGATAGTCATGTGAGCTTAGTCCTTCAATGGTTGACCCTCGATGGCATACCTAACCATTGATGGTCGAGTCTAACCACTGATGGTCACTATGTGTGATCATCAATGGTAAAACCTTTGACCTACCCTACCTAAATGTTTCTCTAAATTTTTGCTATCTGTATTTAAATGATGAATAAACTAAGGTTAAGAGGTTTGGGTTTGATGTTACCCAAATTTAGTGCGCACCGTATCCAAGCTTTGTTGGAGCTCCTCTTTGGCTGTGGAGGAAACACTATGCAGTAAGAAAGAAACTCAAACAAGGAAAATGTTAGAAGAGGATATGGTGGACTGCCAAGCTACATGCTTAGTCCCAGAAGCGTAAAGCTCCCTAAGGGATAACAGTCTACTATTTAAAGAAAAGAGTGTTGTATAAAAAGAAATGATAAAAAGACTAAAGAAATGGAAAGGTAGAATGTGTGTACATGTTCCCTGATTGCAGTCTATGTGTCTCTGAATGTTGCAGAAAGCTAGGTAAAGGTTTTGTCTGGTCTATGGGTTGTTTGGATAGGTTTCTAGTTTGTTGGTTGAGAATACAGTCACCGACGTCGAGTTTGTCTATCGAGTTCGGTCGGTAAATGGTGCCGATATGTCAGTTGTGTTGCTGATGTCAGATCAGGGCAATTGCCCTTGAATGGGTTTTCAGGTTATTTCTGTGATGGACAGAAGAGTTTTTAAGAATTTAGAGGTTGGTGCAAGGTTGTGGCAAGGTGAATGAAGTCTGAGGAAGGGTAAAGGTAGAGGATAGGTGTGAAAAGAGGGTAAGAATAAGGGGAAGGCCTTTCAGCCCCTCCTCAGAAGAAGTCAAGCTTCTCAACAATGTTTAGAAATATTAAATGGAAACTAATTAACAATGTATTCTAAAATATTGAAATGAGAACCAGAATACTTAGCTCTATTAGGTGAAGAACTAGAGGTGTCAGAATACTTATTTTCTGTTATGGCTGATGTTGAGGTCCTCGTACAATGTTTCAATCTAGTCTTTGGAATGACTTGTGTAGAGCTTCGATAGCCAGGAGAACAATTAGTCAAATTTTGGTGCTTGAGATTAGAATGTGTGCATCAATGTGAGAGAAGGTGGGGGGGTAGCTCAATGTTTAGAGCTTAGCTTATGTAATCTGATGTCGGCGATCCCACTCGACGTCGGTTGTGATTGATTGATGTCGGTTGAGTGTTGACCGACATTGGTGGAGAGAGAATAGGTAAAAGGGCTATTTTTAGCCATTTGCCCATTTCTCCATCTGCCAAGTGCCTTTTCCATTGGAGAATGGTTAAAACAATGGCTTATGAGGCATGGAAGTTAGTTAAGGAGTTAAGAGGGGGTGAGAATAGGTCATGGGTAGTTAAGATTTGGAGGACCTAGTCTCAAGCTGACTCATAGGTTAAGAAACGGTCTTAGGGTGAGGTGTCTAGGTGAGGTGTCCAAGGTGAAAGGGGTTCAAGTGTGGGTTAGGAGTGTTAACATTTAGAAGGGGACCAAGGGGGGGTTGACACGATATTGGTGTCTACATTTACCCCTTTTTGTCTTGTTGTTTGTTCTGATGAATTGTAAGACAAAAATAGATGTAGGTTGCCCTAAGTATGGGATGAGGTATTCCCCCTCAAAGTAAAAATTGAGAGAAGGGAATCTAAAATCAATTACCGATTTGATAACCATTGGATGGATAGGGTGAGGTTGGAGTGTGAACACTACAATAGTTGAGATTGTGCATATACCACTTCACTTGATAGGTAGGTTAAATTGTCATAGGCAAGGTTGAGGAGGACTAAAATTGAAGTAACCGATCCCTAACTTTTTAGTCGTAGCTGATCAGGTTAAAACGATCAAAGCTGTAGCTCTAATGGTCATCATGTTCCAAATATCTGAGCTAGGAAGTGCTCTTGGAAAACATGAAAATGTCACAAATATTGGGGATCAACTTGGTCGCAATTCGACAATAGGTGTGAGGGGCACATATAATTTGCTAACTATTTGTGAGGTAGCATACGCAATCAAAACAACCAAGGCAAAGTTGTCTCGAAAGTGGTCATGGTCTGAGGAGATAATCGTGATCTCCAAGGTCATTTATTGAGTTGGGCTGAGATATAAGTGATCTTTAGTGTTGTTTGTTGAGGTTAGGGAGATGTATGTGATCTCTAATTTTCCCTATGAGAAGTCTAAGGTGACTTCTACAGTGTCAGGGCTGGTTGTTTGGTCATGATTTTGGGTAGTTTTAGAGAAGACCTATGTTTTTAGGTTAGATAATTGGTCCATTAGGTAGACGAATGAATGAATGGCTAAGCTAACCTTAGAAGCCTTCATGTCAACTGAGTGCTACCTACATAGCCCCTATTTTAAGGGCCTCAAGCTAATGTAGTTCTCCCAAAAAGGGAAAGCAAAGGCTAGGTTATGGATTGGGTTTGACTAGGTTAGGTCATGGTTAAAGGTTAGATATTTAAAAATACTAAAAATGAGGTAGTTTAGGATAGGTGGTGAGCCTAGGGTTTAGGGTAGGCAGTGAGCCTAACATTTAGATAGTTGGTCCATTAGGTAGATGGATGATGAATGGCTGAGCTAACCTCAGAAGACCCCATGTCAACTAAGTGTCTGCCTACATAGCCCATGTAAGGGGCCTCAGGCCAATGTAGTTCTCCCAAAAGGGAAGGAGAGTCAAAGAGGTTGATAGTTGTTTTCGTTATGTTTGAAATGATGAGTGTATGATGTTGTTATAGACTTTTCCATATTATGTGATGGTGTATGCTGTAACATAGGTTATGTGGTTTTTCATCCTTAGCAATTTTCCATATTGGTGATGGTGTATGCTAAAAATGAAATGAGTTTATTTATGCTTCAGCAGGTTTCCATATTGGTGATGGTATATGCTTGACATAAATTGTGTTTGGTTGATAGTTTCCATGTGTATTGTTTTCCATAGAAACTAATGTGAATGGGCTATGATAATTTATATAACACAAATTGGCAGTTGCATTAAATAAATCATGATGTTATGTTAGTGGTTTAGAAAATGTTTTGGTTGTATTTTATCAAAAACATGTGATGTTATTTATGATAAAATTGAGTTGAATGAGATGACAATATGCGAGCATATAATTTTAAGACACTGCATCCTAAAAGATAAACTGGCATGTGGCAAAGGTGTGTAAGAAGTGAAAGGCGCATTGCTCTTTCATTGACAAGGACCATAATGATAGCATAGATAGGGTTTTTGCAAACAAAAGCCCCATTTATGCATTACGTTGTTGACCATTGATTTTTGTTAGAGAAGTACCCTAATCACTTGACGTTAAGTGAGCTCAAAATCCCTTGGGTATTTTGGGGTAATAGGTGTGATTATGTGATATGTGAGGATAGCGTAACTTTTTTTAGTAGGGATAACTTTGCCCCTTTTATAGGTGACCCTGAGAACGACTATAGGCAAGTCCATGACTTAATAGTTTGTCAATCTTTTTTTTTTTTTTTTGGTAGACTGATCAATGCGAGAAGTCTACTTGGGGATGTTGCTTTTATTTTGTGGTCATGTGAAGCTAATCGTTGTGGGAAGCTTCTGAGAGGGTGATGTTCTTGTAGCAAAATTTGGGCATAGCCATCCTTCAAGGGAGTGGTCTACATTTTGCTTTGTATGTTTTGATGTCTTTGAATAGCTGTCCTTCAAGAGAGCAGTCTATTAATTACAGCAATAATGCAGCTATCCTTCGAGGGAGCAGTCTACATTTATAGTTTATGACCTTTTAATATTTTATTAGGCATCCCAGTTTTATGTTTTTTGGTTAACTGATATTTTAGTCATGGACTAGACTATAGAGGTTTAGCGGTTTCCCTTTTATTAGGACAAAGCATTAATGCTTAAAAAGGGTTAACTAATTTTGTAGGGAAAAAGGGTTGAAAGGAATAGGAATGAGGATGGCAGGGGTTACTCAAGGGATGAGATCAAGTTAAATATCAAGTGAATGATTACTTGGTTAACAGTAGAATGGTCATAGATGCAAGGCATTAAGGGGCTCAGGTTTTAGCTGGCCTTCGAGAGAAGACAGATGATAAGTGCCTAATCCATACTTGTGCATTATTATATAAGGTCTGATCCAATTAGGAGCAAACTTGCCTCATTTGCTTCTTTCCATATTGGTCACGTGTTGGTTTTCTTTAAGGATGAGATCTCCAATTTTGAAATCTCGCTCTTTCAAATTTTTGTTGTAGGCACGCGTGATGTGATCTTGGTAGATTTGAAGATGATTAAGAGCAACATGGCTAGGGATGTGAAGTAGGTTAGCATGTTGCTGGCATTTGATATAACACTGAATATAGTCACTGCAATCTTGGTTAAGAGTGGGCCAATAATAACCTAGGTAGAGGATGCACTTTGCAACTGAGTTACCACTGAAATGTCCTCCACAAATCTTATCATGGACTTGTTTAATGGCATGGGCTGTCTCAGTTAGTGGTTAGGCATCAGAGAAGGAGGCTATTGAAACCTCATTTGTAGAGAAGACCCCCTAGCATGGTGTATCAAGCAGTACTCTTGATAAAAGCCTACCATCCAGTGCTAGAGAGGTCAGGAGGAATGATATAATAAGTCAAGTAGTCAACAAGTTGTTTATACCAAACATCATGTTGGTTAGAGAGGTCAAGAGGAATTACCCCCAAAGATGTTGGTTGAGATGTGCCTAAGATAGAAATCTTGGGCTTTGGTGGTGGAGAGGGCTTGGTAAATGGATATGTCCAAGGGATAGAAACCTTCTCTTTTCCTTTATCCTTTAGGGTTTGGGACCTAGTGGCCACATTAATAGTGTTGATTTTGAATAAAGAGGGAGAAGTTGGTAGAGGGACCATAATCTCGCGTTGAGATCCCGATTCAAGTGAGGCGGTTTGGGAGGAATGGGATGGTGTCGGTAGTTTGTCAAAAAGGTGATCAAGAGAATCCTCAATGAGAAGGATGTCTTTTTCTAGGTGTTGGAAAATGACAACCTTAAGGGTGCAATAACACTCAGTATCATGCCCAGGTGTGCGATGATACAAGCAGATTTGAGTGTCATCGAACCAAGATGGTTTTGATCTAAGAGGTTGGTATGGCTTAATAGGTGGGAGAATGATGCTAGAAGACTACAACAATTGGTGTAATAGTGAAGCATAGGACCCCACTAATGGGTCTACGTTCATTGTTGCAGTAGGAGTTGACAACTTTTGTTTAGGAGTTGTAGGGGCAGTTTTTTATACCACCTTTTTGGTTCGTGGTGTGGCCACACAGGTAGATGGCACTTTCTTGATGGGAGGTGTCAAATTTCTTGGAGGAAATATGTTTTTGACGGGTAGAGGGAGTAATGGAGGCAGTTTATTTTTTTGAGGTGTTGGAATAGGGAGCACTCCTGCTAAAGTGGAAGGATGCAGACCCAAGATAGAGGGAAATGGTGAAGGTGGGGGAGTAGACCAATGTGGTTTAGCATTCTCCTTTAGTTTGGTGTGAGGACCACTACTATGCAGGGCAAGGTTCAAATCTACCTTCACTTGTGGGTGAGTCAGGTTTGATATAGGGTGAACACTGAGAGATCTAATCTATGTTTCAGCATAGTGGATGCCTGTGAGGGTTTGGATTTAGACGTGGAAGGCTGAGCTTCTGATGATTTAGAAGTGGAAACCCGATCCTTGTTAGAGACTTTGGGGTAAATCATCACAAAAGGGTTGGCAGTATAAGATGAAGCTAGATGTGTAGGATAAGGAGCCTTAAGTTGCTCCCATAATGCCTCATACTCTAAGTTCCTAAAATGGAGGAATCCTAAGTTTTTTGCCAATTGAGAGAAGGGTTTAGATGACATTGTGTGAGGCCTTACAGTCATTCTTTTGGAGGATTTGGGTGATTGCGAGAGCAAAAATGTGTTGGACGCAGTGATCACAGGCCAAAGGCGAGAGAGAACCATCACCGGATCTTCCTCGGTCGAAGTGGGTGAGGTGGCAAGTTCTTCTCTTGGTGGAGAAGGGATTGGAGAATTTGGCTCTTCAAGTGGATAAAGTGTAGGAATGATCATGCCTTCCATGTGTGGTCTAGGAGTGTGGAAAGTATGATCCCCCATTGGTAATAGGAAGGATGAGGGTGGGGCCACCGGTGTTGCTACCATCAAAGCATCCTCCAATATGGGAGCGGTCAAAGTAGACTCTCCTAAGTGTGAAAGGGGGGTGGATGGAGGACTATCCTCCATTGGTGGAGGAAAAATAGGAGAGGAGGCTCCTCTAAATGGCAAAATAGAGGGATGATGGCACCTTCTACATAAGGGCATGGGGTATGAAAGGTAATTTCTTCCAATGGTAGAAGAAGAGGGAAGGTGGGGGCAAGAGGAACAGGTAATATGGGATCCTCATGAGGTAGAAGAATGGGTAGAGGAGGTGCTTGATGTCGTGGGGATGATACAGGTGAGACGGGTTCATCCACATGAGGAAGAGGGTGAGGCAAAGGGAGCTCTTCATTACGTGGGGGTGGTATGGATAAAATAGGCTCTTCTACCTGTGGTGGAGAAATGGGTTGACCAAACTCTTCAGATTGTGGGAGAGTTTGGATAGGAATGAAAGGAAAGACCATGTTGACCATGCGTATGTTACATTCTTAAGGGTCATCGGTCATGATCTGAATATTATTCTGACTTGGGGGATGGTTAGGAAATGGTTGCCTAAAGACATCCATGTTCTAGTTGGTTGGCACATTAGGGTTATCCAAAATAAGGTCCCCTTTGTCTAACATGTCTTGAACAATGTTTTTGAGGGTTTTACAATTATTTGTGTCATGACCCTTGACACAATGATAGTTACAAAAGTCATTTTCCCTATACCATGCAGGGATGGCTCATGAGGGGTCAAATTAGATAGGTGGTCAGATTTGAGGGAGGTTAAGAACTCCCTACTTCACTAATTTATCCAATATAGAAGCATATGATTCTCCTATTAGAGTGTATCATCGTTGTTCATACCATTATTGGAATTGTCTAGTGATGCTTTGTGAAGTGGAGGGCTCAGATTGGTTAGTTGTGGTAGAAGATGATGACCTAAGGACCACAGCATTTGTCGATCCCTTAGACTTGGGGTGGGAAGAAGAAGGTTTGGAAGAAGAAGGGTCATTGGGTTTTGCATTGGTATTTTTGCTACATAATTTGACCCTATCTTCCTCGATTACGTAGAGTTCAAGCTTTCGGGCCATGGTGAAAGCTTCATCGAATGTGCAGAAAGTTTGAACCCACAGAGTAGATGAGATGTGCTTGGCACATGCTCTTGAAAAGAGCTCAATGAGCTCAGGTTGAGGTAGTGAGAAGGAGAGTTGGTTGATCAAACCTCTCCAACAGAAGTCTGCTATTGACTCATCCTCAAATTGTCTAATCGAATAAAGGTTTGTGATGGAGACCTTCTTGGTAAGATTAATTGAGAAATGATCGAGGAATAGCTGAGCAATTTGAATGAAGGTAAAGAGAGAATGACTAGTAATGGAGCTATACCAGTCAAGGGTGGCGCCAAAAAGTGACATAGGGAATGTGCGAAGTAATAATGCATCATCGTGTGCTAGGAGGTAGCAAGCATGTCTAAATGCTCACAAATGTTATTGTGGTCTGAAAGCAAGTAAATTTTAGGAGTTCCCACTAGCTAGGGTATGGTCAAATAGGAACTAAAGGGTGGATAGGTTCATTAAAAAAAAATTCGTATGAAAGAACACTCCTCGATCCTAAAATAGATGTCTCAAGGTTGGGCATCTTATCCATCAGCATCTTATTTAGATCGGCAGATGGATTGGCATGAGGGGCACCCC
Source organism: Torreya grandis (assembly GCA_037957365.1). NCBI lineage: Eukaryota > Viridiplantae > Streptophyta > Pinopsida > Cupressales > Taxaceae > Torreya > Torreya grandis. Next base: position 720,182 of record JARHVA010004003.1, read on the forward strand.
CTAAGTTATAGGGTACCTAAAAGGCATTGGGAGGGGCATATGACATACTTGGTTGCATTTGTGTAGGTGCAACATACTGATAGTTCATCATAGGGGCCAATGTCGAGGCCAAGGGGGTTTGTGTCGCGAAGTTGGAGGGCACAACTTGACTAGATGTTGTCAAGGGTGGTTGAATGGTGGCGACACTAGTTAAAGAATAAGTGGTCACTCTAATGTTTATAAGCACAAGAGTGGATGAGATAGAGACAATCAAGTTCTAGAAAGGTGTCGAACTTGGTTGAATTGTTTGTGGTTGAGGGGGTACAAAAACCCTAATGGAGGTAGGGCCAAAAAGGATAGAAGGGGAGGCCAAATCTTGAACATTAGCCATGGTTGGGTTACTGGTCGGGGTAGTGGCCTGAGTGACCATAGGTTGGGTAGCAGATGTTGTTGATATCATTGCCACTTCAACTAAATAAGTTGGCATCCCACAAATAGGGTTACCCAAAGGATCTCACATTTGGCTTCTAGCGAGATAGTGTTGGAGAGCCTTGACGTTGTGGTCAAGGAATCTCTCAAATTCTTGATCCCCTTTGGGAACAATAGGAGGTCAATCAGGGGTAGGTTGGATAAGAGTATGCTTGGTGTCTGAAGTATACTCCATTAGATGACTTGGCACGAAGGGTGAAGGTGGGAGTGGTTGTTGACTTGCGTGGTCAACAAGAGATTTGGCTTGACTGCATGTCAAAACCATCCAAGGCAAAAGGGGTTCAAGTTTCAAAAACTATGTGTTTTAGTTTTATAAAACCAAAAATTGTGTTAAACAGCAAGAAATTTGGGTTTTAAGCTTGTTGTCTAGAAAAAAAATTATTTATTGACAATGACCGATGTTAGTTGTTTAACCGATTTGGTTAAGATTATGTTGCCGGCGTTGGTGAAAAAACTGATGTCAGTTTTTGTGTAATTCCAAAAACATATAAAATTGATAGTTTTTGAAAGAAGAAGATATTCTGAGTTGTTTTAGACTTTAAAATGGTACGACCTTACTAGCTCAAACACTTAGATAAAAATAGTAGAATAGATGATTAGACAAGCAACCTCTAAAACTTTAGATTCGTAGGAATGAGTTTTTAAAGTCATGGTGGCTTGTGCCTTAAGAGAATATGTTGGGAGTTGGGATTTTAGAATAGGTCCTAGAGAGGAAGTCTATGGCTGGTTTCAGGTTGTGTTATGGTGCTCAAAGATATATGTGTTAGGGTCAGTACATGGCCTGGTGTTGGGGCTTACTCCCTTCACTTCACAAACCCAGAGCCGAGTTGGGCCGCTTAGCCAGAATATACCTTCCCTATAGTTTATACTCTACCAAAGAACAGAGTGGGTCCTCCTCTTGGTAGTGAAATCCAAGTAGGATCACCAGGTGGGGTAAGGTATCTGCTAGGTGATGAAATCCTAGACGGGCCTTGTCTCAAGTAAGTTTATGTGTTTGATTTGAAGTGATTGTGGTTTGGTTGTGTAACATTTGTGCACTACGATTCATTTATAATGCTTTAATTACTAAGTGGGCTAAGTGTGCATCCAAGAAAGAATGAAATGCATTAGTTTTTAACCCAAATCAAAATATATTATTCAAATGCAAACAAATGGAGAAGAGGTAAAGAGTATGAGTTTTTCACTACTCTATAATGCATGCAAGAAGTAACAAGAAGAAAAAGAGATGTTCTTTTTAACCTTTGCTAATGATTTCCTTTTGAAACAAAAAGATAGAAGAGGGGATGCAAGAAGAGAATATTTTTCTAATGCATCTACATGAACATTTGATTTTTAAAATAAGAATGAACCCAAGGAAAACTCCAAGTGTCCCACCGGGCGTGCCAGAATGTTTCTCTAAATTTTTGCTATTTGCATTTAAATGATGAAGAAACTAAGGTTAAGAGGTTTGGGTTTGATGTTACCCAGATTTAGTGTGCACCGTATCCAAGCTTTGTGGGAGCTCCTCTTTGGCTGTGGAGGAAACACCTGTAGTAAAAAAGAAATTCAAACAAGGAAAATGTTAGAAGAGGATATGGTGGACTGCCAAGCTACACGCTCGGTCCCAAAAGCGTAAAGCTCCCTAAGGGATGACAGTCCACTATTTAAAGAAAAGAGTGTTGTATAAAAAGAAATGATAAAAAGACTAAAGAAATGGAAAGGTAGAATGTGTGTACCTGTTCCCTGATTGCAGTCTGTGTGTCTCTGAATGTTGCAAAAAGTTGGGTGAAGGTTTTGTCTGGTCTATGGGCTGTTTGGATAGGTTTCTACTTTTTTGGTCGAGAATACAGTCACCGATGTCGAGTTTGTCTACCGAGGTCAGTCAATAAATGGTGCCGACGTCGGTTGTGTTGCCGATGTCAGTCAGGGCAATTGCCCTTGAATAGGTTTTAGGTTATTTCTGTGATGGACAGAAGAGTTTTTAAGAATTCAAAGGTTGGTGCAGGGTTGTGGGAAGGTGAATGAAGTCTGAGGAAGGGTAAAGGTAGAGGATAGGTGTGAAAAGAGGGTAAGAATAAGGGGAAGGCCTTTTAACCCCTCCTCGAAAGAAGTCAGGCTTCTCAATAGTGTTTAGAAATATTAAATGGAAACTAATTAACAATGTATTCTAAAATATTGAAATGAGAACTAGAATACTTAGCTCTATTAGGTGAAGAACCAAAGGTGTCAGAATACTTATTTCCATTGTGGCTAATGCTGAGGTCCTCATACAATGTTTTAATCCAGTCTTTAGAATGACTTGTGTAGAGCTTCGATAGCCAGGAGAATGATAGTCAAATTCTAGTGCTTGAGATCAGAGTGTGCACGTCAATGTGCAAGAAGGCGAGGGGTAGCTCAATGTTTAGAGCTTAGCTTATGTAACCAACGTCAGCAATCCTACCAGCGTTGGCTGCAATTGACCGACTTCAACTGAGTGTTGATTGACATCAGTGGAGAGAGAATAGGTAAAAGGGTTATTTTTAGCCCTTTGCCCATTTCTCCATCTGCCAAGTGCCTTTTCCATTGGAGAACGGTTAAAATAATGGCTTATGAGGCATGGAAATTAGTTAAGGAGTTAAGAGGAGGTGAGAATAGGTCATGGGTAGTTAAGATTTGGAGGACCTAGTCGCAGGCTGACTCATAGGTTAAGAAATGGTCTTAGGGTGAGGTGTCTAGGTGAGATGTCCAAAGTGAAAGGGGTTCAAGTGTGGGTTAGGAGTGTTAACATTTAGAAGGGGACCAAGGGGGGGTTGACACGATATTGGTGTCTACACTAAATACAAACCAAAACACCAAAACTTAACAAAATAACTATCTAAAAATACCCAATTACCTATCCCCAACCCAAACCCCCCTTCTAATTCCAATTTCATTAGTTAAATTTTCTTTATTTACCCAAAAACACAAACCTAGGGAAAACCCCTAAAACCATATCCAATCCATCATCAAAAATTGAATTTTAACTATCCAAAAATAGACCAAAATCACCTAATCTATAAACATAATACACCCCTTACCTCATTCCTCGATTGTTGTTGAGGTCGAAGCCCATGTCCTATTCCTTGGCTACATCCTTGTCTATCCTGCATGACTAGTCCCCATTAAATCATGATCAACCAATCAATAACATCCACCTCAATTTCACACTATGTCAAACACTATCTCAACCATGCACTAAATGATAAATCGCTAGTGCATAGAAAACTTGAAGTTAAATTGTCAAAAGTGAAAATGAAATAACATTTTCACTTTTTATATTTTGGTTTTTTAGGGTTTCCCCTTATCATTAATAGTCAGGGTGACCATAGATGGTCGACCGTGGGACCCCTGATCACCAATGATTGGGGTCCCACACTTTTTGTAGATCACCTAATCTCCTTTAAACCAAAACTTGAATAGTTTTTGGAGATTACCCTTCTTTAACCACCCATTAGACCATGTCCACTGATGAGGCCACCAATTGCTTAATTTTATAGCCTCATCCATTCTTAGTCTATGTCTTTTTCTATGTGAATCCCATAATTATCTGTCACTAATGTAAATGAATTAATGAAGTTATGATTTTGTATGTTCATTGATGTGTGTGTGTGTGTGTGTGTGTGTGTGTGTGTGTGTGTGTGTGTGTGTGTGTGTGTGTGTGTGTGTGTGTGTGTGTGTGTTTTATGTTATAGATTATTGATGCTTTTCCTTGATTAATTTATATTAATGTGGCTTTATCTAACAAGAAAATGAAGGGTCATGAAAAGTTGTAGAATCTTTCTAACCCATAGCTACTATAAGCTACTTGTAGCAACTATAGGCTTAACCTACATGTTGCTCATAGCCACTATAGAGTGCCCATAGTAACTGTAAGCTTCACCTATAGGTTACTTTTAGCCACTGTAGAATACCCATAGCAACTATAGAATACCCATAGTAACTGTAGGCTTCACCTATAGATTTCCTACAACCACTAAAGAATGCATGTAGCAACTGAAGGTTTCACTTATAGGTTTCCTATAGATACTAAGAGTGCTTGCAGCCACTATGTAAAGTAGATTCATTATTGAGGAGATCTTGTAGACACATCTAGCTTTCTTGGGAAACTAAATGAATGATTGCGAAGAATCATAATTGTTGTACATATTTCCTACATGCAAGGAGACATTAGATGTGCTGCCATGGAAAGACAAGGATAATGAGAAAAGACAAAAGGAAATAAAACAACAAAATAGTATGCCTTATCCCTAACCCAGTCAAACCTAAAACAAGTAACTTTAGTTACTAACCACTTGAAGGCTGACTGGGGTAGTTTCTAAGTATTTATATTTTTTCCTAGTTTGGTGTTTTTGGTTATGAGTCAATAGACTACCTTTTGTATTTAAAAGCAAAACCTAGATCAGACTAGGAGTTAGATAATTTTGAGAAGGTAATAGTAAAATTTTTGAGTTATAGCATTTGTATTGAGAATTAAGTGATGAGAAATTGAATTTGTAAGAAGTTTGTGAATTATCTTAGAGAGAGATTGGATCTCAATTCTAAACGAGGAAGGGCCCCCTCTGAATGAACTATTATGAAGATCCTGAACCTCTTTAATTATCAAGAAGAATTTACCAGTCACATATGCCAGTAGTTAAAATATGGATACAATGATGTCCTAGATAGGCATGTTGCCTCAATAGAAAATGAGAGCACCAGTATACACCTAGCTAAAGAAGGAGAGGAGGACATCCTTGCCCTCCTCTGGTATGATGAATGAGACCTTCACCTATTCCTTGACAAGTCACATTTCTAGGTGACTTGATCAGGACCCTAAATAAACATTCTACTACAAATATTATTGAACCAAACCCTGCAACCTACAAACCCCATATTTGCCATTTTAGAACAAACCTACTACAAGTAGATTTCCATAGGTCCAAAGAGTATAAAAATGAATATTGGTTGAAGGGAATGATAGAGAATTTTAAAAAAGAGGGTCAATTATGTGGAGAGAGCCCTCAGACCATAGGCACTTATAAGGAAACCAAGCCAGTTGGGATGTCTTCCACAAAGTTGGTTGGACTACCTATTTTGAATGGTTGCAACATTTTTTAGAGCCTCTTTCTAGGGAATTTGTAGGTTATTTTGATGGAAACCAAGCCATTGTATGTGGCATCACATTTCCAATTACTGAGACCTTGGTGAGCCAAGCACCTGGGCTACCAAGCATGGAGGGTAATTGGCAAGATAGACCTAATGGCCAAGAAGCCAGGTAGTAGTTTTTCCAGGCAAATGAAAGGTTGGTATTAAATAAAGGAGGTATGGAAAGACTTAGTCTACTTGTAGAATGGAGAAAAATAACATCATATATTATCAAGTACATGACCTGTGAGGGGAGGTATTCCCTCATTTACACTCTCTAGTTCAAATTTTTAAATCATTTAAAACATAATAGAGTCGTTAATGTTCCCAATTTCTTATGGAATATCTTGAAAAGAATGTCTAAAGAATATCAAAAGGGCACTAAAATATCCCTATCTCACAACTACCTAATATGGCCCATAATTAAATAAGGAATAGATTCTATTAGACCTGACTTCACTTGGGAGCAATTTTTTGCCTTGGAAAATATTGCACCCCAGCAAGAAGAAGGCACTGATGAGAGGGAATCCCCTGAGGAGCAGCCCCAACAAACTATTCAGGAAGATGTTGAGGGCACTAGTGTTGTTGGTCAACCCATAGCCAATGAAGGTCCATGTGATACTATTATGAGAAAGAAGAAGAGGAGAAGATAGGTCTTATCTCCTTCTGATTCAGAGGAGGAAAGCCCACAATAGCATGTCCCTTCTCCCATTATGTAAAAGAGACTCAAACAAAGAGGTTTTTAGATGGATATAAGGTGGACTGCCAAGCAAAAGCTTGATCCTAGAAGTGCAAAGACTTCTTTGAGGTATGACAGTCCACTTTTAATAAAAGATAATGTTGCTAGACAGAAATAATGAAAGACTAAATGGAAAAAATAAAGGTAATGCATACCTGTATGGGGCAATCTATCTTCCACAGTCACCAGCGTCGATTAGTCTGCTGACATCGGTAGGTTAAGGTCACTGACGTTGGTTAGTTTGCCGATGTCGGTAGGGGCAGTGGGCCTCGTGGCCGGCGTCAGTCGGGCCAATGGTCTTGGACAGGGTTTGGACGAGTTTATGGTCTGTTTGTGGTCAGTAAGATGGCTTGAGGTGTCTGAGAGTCTGTTTGGAGGTCTGTGTAGGGTTTACAGGGTAGAAAGCATGGTCTAAAAGAGGGACTAGACAAAGGATTGGGGTGAAAAGGGAGAATAAGGATTCATGCTGGTTTGGTTGATAGCCAGGTCTGGGTGGTGATATTACTTAGAAGCAGTAACTAGAAAACATAATGAAAACATAGAAGAAATACTTAGCTATGGCTTGTTGAAGAAAGACTGTAGCAGACTGGTTATTGATGCTGTTAGTGTAGAAAACCTGTTGCTGATGCTGCTCGTGTAGAAGACTCCCTGCAAGGTGGAGTGACTGATGTAGAGTACCTGTACCCTGTGATGCTTGTTGTGTGTTTAAGAGAGAGGGAGTGAGAGAGGTCAAAAGATTAGAAGGTTAGCTGATTGAAAGATTAAAGGATTCATGGATCCGCATTTTGGATGCAAAACATAGTTTTGAAGGCAACTGATGCCGATAATATCGCTGATGTCAGCCGATTACTGACCAGCGTCGATAACCAAAGAATAGGAAAAATGGCTAAAAATAGCCTTTTGTCTCTTCTTCCTTATGCTGAGGTCAGCTGGTCGTGGTAAGAAATGGTCGAAGGTGGTTTAATAGGCATGGGAAATGAGTGGAAGGGTTGAAATGGGGTCTTAAGGGATTTAAGACTTGACATGGGGTAGTGGAGGGCATCCAAGGAGAGGTATCCTAGGAGGGGTGATGTGTCATGAGAGAGAGAGAGAGAGGGAATTATTAATTTAAAATAGATAATTATTTTAAATTAATAAGTTTGTAGGGTTAGGAATGGTTAGAAGTGGACCAAGGGGGCCAAGGGGGAGAGATGATCAGGGAGTAGACACGATTTCGGTGTCTACATTTGCCCCCTTTTGTCTTGTTGGTTGTTCTTGATGAACTGCAAGACAAAAATAGGAGTAGGTTGCCCCAGGTATGGAATAAGGTCATTTATGTCCTGTTGGTTGTTCAAATGAATTGTAAGAAAAAAGTAAGAGGAGGTTACCCCAATTATGGGATTAGGTGTTCCCCCCTCAAAGCAGGAGTCGAGGGAAGGTAACCTGATATTGGGTGCTGATTTGATAGAGAGTGGATGGAAAGGGTGAAAGTGTGAGTGTGAATGTTGCAAAAGTTGTGATTGCACTATACCACTTCACGAGATTGTCAGGTCAAATTGTCGCAAGTCAAGGGTCGAGGAGTGCCAAAATTGAAATAATTAGGCCCCAGCATTAGTCATAGCTGATCGGGTTATTCGATCCAAGATGTAGCTCTAATGGTCATTGTATTCCAAGTATCTCGGGCTTAGGAAGTGCTCTTGGAAACATGAAAATGTCATAAGTAGTGGGGATCAACTTGCTCGTGATCCTATACTTTTGAGATTCAAAATGTGGGTTGCAGATAATTTTGCTAACCATTCGTGAGGTAGCATACATGCAAAAACAACCAAGGCAAAGTTGTCTTGGAAGTGGTCAGAGTCTGAAGAGATAGTCGTGATCTCCAAGGTTGTTGGTCGAGTCGAGGCTGAGCTAGATAATTGGTCTGTTAGGTGGACGGATGAAGGAATGGCCGAGCTAACCTCAGAAGATGTCATGTTATCTAAGTGTTGCCTACATAGCCCTTATTGTTAGGGCCTCAGGCCAATGTAGTTCTCCCTAAAAGGGAGGAAGAGGGTCAATTATGGATGGTTTGGATGAGGTTAAGTCGTGGTGAAAGGGTAAAAGGGTTTGTCCATCAGGTAGATGAACAAATGAGGGAGGTTGAGCTAACCCCAGAAGACGTCATGTCATTTGAGTGCTGCTTACATAGCCCCAGTCTTAGGGCCTTAGACCAATGTAATTCAGGTTGAGAGGTAAAGTGGTAGATGATTGGTTTTGGTCATGATGATGAAGGTAATATGGTTTGTCCATCAAATAGATGAACAAATAGATGTGGTCGAGCCAACCCCAGGAGACGTCATGTCATCTAAGTGCTGCCTACATAGCCCTAGTCTTAGGGCCTTAGACCAATGTAGTTCAGGTTGGTTGACAAGTTGGTTGATGATTGTTTTGGTCAGGTTGAGTCATGGTGAAAGGGTAAAAGGGTTTGTCCATCAAGTAGATGAACAAATGAGGGAGGTTGAGCTAACCCCAGAAGACGTCATGTCATCTGAGTGCTACCTATATAGCCCTAGTCTTAGGGCCTCAGACCAATGTAGTTCAAGCTGAGAGTCAAAATGGTGGATGATTGGTTTTGGTCATGATGATGAAGGTAATATGGTTTGTCCATCAGATAGATGAATAAATAGATGTGGTCAAGCTAACCCCAGGAGACATCGTGTCATCTGAGTGCTGCCTACATAACCCCAGTCTTAGGGCCTCAGACCAATGTAGTTCAGATTAAGAGTCAAAGTGGTTGATAGGTTGGTTTGGTCATGCATTGAAATGATGAGGATAAGATGATGTTACAGCCTTTTTCATATTGTGTGATGGTGTATTCTGTAACATTGGTTGAGGGGTCTTTCATCCCTAGCAATTTTCCATACTAGTAATGGTGTATGCTAAAAATGAATTGAGATTATTTATGCTTTAGCAAGTAATGATTTATGCTTGACATAAATTGTATGGTCAATAGTTTCCATGTGTATTGGTGTCCATAGAAACTATGTGAAATGGACTATGATGATGTTATTGGTCTGAAAATATTTGGTTTGATTTAGTTTGGTTGGCAAATGATTTGGTTGGATTGGTTGTGACCAAGGTGTATAAGAAGTGAAAGGTGCATTGCTCTTTCATTGTCAAGGATCAGAATGATAGCATAGATAGGGGTTGTTAGAACCGATATCCCCATTCATGCATTACATCATTGACCATGGGTTGTGTTAGAGAGGTAATCAAATCACTTTGACATTAAAATGAGCTCAAAGTCCCTTGAGTAGGTGATGTGATATGTGAGGATAGGGTAACCCTTTTTGGCAAGAATAACCTTGTCCCTTTTTATAGAAGACCCTAAGACGACTACAAGCCAAGTCCATGACCCCCTTTTTTTTTTGGGTGCAGACTGATCGATGCGAGAAGTCTACATAGGGATGTTGTTTTGCTTGCTGGTCATACATGAAGCTGATCGATGTGGGAAGCTTCAGAAAGAGTGTTGTTGGTAGCAAGATTTAGTCATAGCCATCCTTCGAGGGAGTGGTCTATATTTTTGCTTTATACATAGTTGAGGGCTTTGAATAGCTATCCTTTGAGGGAGCAGTCTATTAGCTACAGCAATGATAGTATAGCTATCCTTCGAGGGAGTAGTCTACTTTTAGAGTTTGTGACCTTTTGATATTTTGACATCCCAATTTATTTTTGACAGAATTGTGAGTCATGGACAAGACTATAGAAGCTTAAGGGCTCCCTTTTATTAGGACAAAGCATCCATACTTTATAAAAGGGTTACATAAGATTTGTTTTGGCGAATAGGGTTGAAAGGAATGAGGATTAAGAGGACAGGGATTGCTCAAGGGATGAGCTCAAGTTAAATGTCAAGTGAACAAGTACTCGACTAACAGTAAAATGGTTGCAGATGTAAGGCATTAAGGGGCTCAGGTTCTGATAAGTCCCTGGTCCATACTTACGCGTTATGTAAGGTCCGAACCAATTTGGAGTAAACTTGCCTTGTTTACTTCTTTCCATATTGGTCACATGTTAAAGATGATTAAAAAGTTGGTTGATGTTGGACATGAAGTTGGTTGATGTTTGGTCAAGGTTGGTAAATGTTTGGTCAAGGCTAGGTTGAGGCTTGGTCGAGGTCAGTTGATATTTGGTCAGTGTTTGGTCAAAGTTGGTTGAGGTCAGTTGATATTTGGTCAAGGTTTGGTTGATGTTTGGTCAAGGCTTGGTTGATGTTTGGTCATTGTTTGGTCAAGGCTTGGTCGATGCCTGGTTGATGTCTGGTCAATGTCTAGTCGAGACTTGATCGAGGCTTGGTCGGTTGATATTGGGTTGAGGCTTGGTTGATGCTTGGTCGAGGCTTGGTCAATGGTCAGAATAGTTAGTATAAGGTCAAATTCCCCTAGTTGCTAGGGAGAATGTTTGACAGATTTAGTTTGAGAGGGCGAGATCTTGATCTGCCAGGTTGGAGGCAGGAATCTCAAAATTATAGATGGTGATAGAGGAAATGGTTGGTAATGATTTGATTAAAGTGGTCAGTGGTTGGGGGTCATCAAGTTGGACTGCCATTGATTGTAAGGCTTTGATCAAGGTGTGATGATGCTATGGAGAGCTTTGAATGAGATCATACAAAGACATCTTCACAGGGGTCACGTGGTGAGGTTGTTTCACCACAAAGTTAGGGATTGTCTTCAAAGATGCTGGTCGAGATGTGCCCAAGACAATAATCTTGGGTTTTGGTTGTGGTAAAGGCTTGGTAGATAGGGATGTCTAAGGGATAGAAACATGTCTTTTCCCTTTATCCTTTTGGGTTGGTGGGCTAGTGGTCAAGTTGACTGTGTTGATTTCGAATAATGGGGTTAAAGGCAGTGGAGGGACCATAGTCTGGTGTTGAGATCCTGATTTAGGTGATGATGTTTGTGAGGCATGCGATGGTGTCAAAGATTTGGCAAAGGGGTAGTCAAGAGGATCCTTGATGAGAAGGGTATCCTTTTTTTGGTGTTGATGAATGACAGCTTTAAGAGTGCAACAATGCTCAGTGTCATGTCCCGGTGTGCGATGATAGTGACAAAATTTAGTGTTGTCGAACCAAGATGGTCTTGATCTAAGAGTTGATGAGTGTGAAGGTGAGGAGGTATGAGAAGCATGAGATGATGTTGAAGGTTTGTTGATAATATGGTCAAGAAGAAGGGTGTCTTTCTCTAAGCATTGGCGAATGACAACCTTGAGGGCACAACAATGCTTAGTGTCATGTCCCAGCGTACGATGATATGCACAAATTTTAGTGTCATCAAACCAGGGCAGTTTTGGTTTGAGAGATTGGTATGGTTTAAGAGGTGGAAGATTGGTGCGAGAAGACTGCAACAATTGTTGTAACAGCAAGGCATAAGAACCTGCCAATGGGTCTGCATGTTTTGTTGCAGTAGGGGTTGATGATTTTTGTTTTGGAGGCATAGGAGGCATTGGTCATTTTGGAAGAAATATATGTTTGATGGGTTGAGAGAGTAATGGAGGCAATTTGCCTCTGTGAGGTATGGGAGTAGGAAGCACCCCTATTAAGGTAGATGGATGTGGGCCCAAAATAGAGGGCAATGATGAAGGTGGGGGAGGAATTCTCTGGGGTTTAGTGGCCTTCTTTAGTTTGGGTTGAGGGCCACTATTGTGTGAGGCAAGATTAGATATGGGGCAAAGACTAAAAGATTTAATCTCTTTTGGCATGGTGGATGCCTGTGTGGGTTTGGGTTTAGATGTGGATGGAGGTGAGTGAGATGTAGCGATCTCAGGCAAAAGGCAAGAGAAAACCATCACTGGGTCTTCCTCGGTCGAAGTGGGTGAAGCGATAGGTTCTTCTCTTGGTGGAGAAGAAATCAGAGAATGTGGCTCCTCAAGAGGGTAGAGGGCAGGGATGATCATGCCTTTTATTTGTGGTTGAGTAGGAAGGGTATAGTCCTCCATTGGTAGGAGGAAGGATGAAGGTGGGGTTATCGGTGATAGTATGGTCAAGGCGTCCTCCAATATAAGAGAGGTCGATGGAGAACTAATAGGAGAAGAAGGCTCTTCTACCTGTGATGGATGAATAGGAGAAGAAAGCTCTTCTACCTATGGAGGAGGTTGGTCAGGGACAAGAGGTGAGACTGTGTTGACCGTGCGTATATTATGCTTGTGGGAGCTATTGGCCATGGTCTAGACATTGTTTTGATTAGGAGGATGGTTAGGAAAGGGTTGTTTGAAGATATTGATATTTTGATTGGGTGGTGCGTTCAGGTTATCCAAAACAAGATCCCCCTTGTCTATCATGTCTTGGACAATGTTCTTGAAAGTTTGGTAGTTGTTTATGTCATGGCCTTAGACACGATGATAGTGACAGAAGTCATTTTCCCTATACCATGTGGGGATGGCTTTTGAAGGGTCGAATTGAGGTGGTCAAATTGGAGGGAGATTGAGGACCCCCTACTTGACGAGTTTTTCCAACATGAAAGCGTATGACTCTCCAATTGGAGTGTATTGACGCTGTATGTAGCGTTGTTGGAATTGTTTTGTGATGCTTTGTGATGTTGAAGGTTGAGATTGGTTGGTTGTTGTCAAGGATGGTGATCTAATGACCACAGTGTTTACCACTCCTTTGGATTTGGAATTGGCAGAAGAAGGTCTGAAAGAAGAAGGGTCATCAATTTTTGCATTGGTATTACGCAATTTGACCCTATTTTCTTCAATAACACGAAGTTCAAGCTTTCGGGCCATAGTGAAAGCTTTGTCAAAAGTGTGGAATGTTTGAACCCACAAGGTAGATGAGATGTGCATGGCACATGCTTGAGAGAAGAGCTCAATGAGCTCGATTTGAGGTAAAGGGAAGGAGAGTTGGTTGATTAGGCCTCTCCAATGGGCGACAAAATCGGCTATGGATTCATCATCAAACTGCCTGATAGAGTAGAGGTTTGTGATTGAGACTTTTTTGGTGATATTGATCAAAAAGTGGTCGAGAAATAATTGGGTGAGTTGAGTGAATGAAAAGAGAGAGTGACTGGTAAGAGAGTTGTACCAATCAAGGGCAGGGCCAGAAAGCGACATGGGGAATGTGCATAGCAATAACGCATCATCATGGGCTATAAAATAATGAGCATGTCTAAATGCTCACAGATGCTATTGAGGGTCTTCCTTACTCTGGAAGTGAGTAAACTTAAGAAGTTTCCACTGAATGGGATACAGTTGGATTGGGATGGAGGGATGGATGGGTTTGTTGCAAATTTGGTCATATGAAAGGACATTGCTTGAACCAGAATAGAAGCTTCAAGACTAGACATTTTGTCCATCAGCATCTTGATGAGATCGGCTGACAGATTGGCAGATGGGGTGCCCCCTAGGTTGTAAGGTGCTTGGAAGGTGCTAGAAGGGGCATACGACGTAGTTGGTTGCACTTGTATAGGCGCAACATATTGATAACTAGTCATTGGGATAGATGTGGAAGCTAGGGGTGGTTGTGCCATGGAGTTAGAGGGCACAAATTGAATAGGGGCCGTCAAAGGTGGTTGAGGGGTGGCAACACTGGTTGAAGGGTAAGTAGCCACCCTGGTGTTGATGGGTGTAAGAGTAGGCGAGATGGAGACAACTAGGTTCTGAAATGGGGTAGAAGTTTATTGAATAGTCTGTGGGTGATGGGGGGCCGAAACCTCGATGGAAGTGGGCCCAGAGATAGAAGGAGAAGCCACACTTTGAAAATAAGACATGGTCAGGTTAATGGTCGAAGCAAAGGCCAGAGTGGTCATGGGTTGGGTAGCGGATGCTATCGATATTATTGCCTCTTTAGTTAAGGAGGTTGGCATCCCATAAACTAGGTTGCCTGAAGAGTCTCGCATTTGGCTTCTCACGAGATAATGTTGAAGGGCCTTGACATTGAGGTCAAGGAACCTTTCAAAGTTTTGGTCTCCTTCGGGGACAATGGATGGTCGAGTCAGGGTTAGTCAGGCAGGAGTATGTTCGGTCTTTGAATGATACTCCATTAGAGGACTAGTTATGGAGGGCGAAGGCAGAAGCGGTTGTTGCCTTGCGTGGTCAACAAAAGTCTTGGTTTGACTACGTGTCAAAACCATTCAAGGCAAGAGGTTTAGGTTCTAGAAACTAGGTTTTTCAGTCTCAGAAAACTAGAATGGGTGTTGGATAGCAAGAAAGCCAGGTTTTAAGCTTGCTGTTTGATAAGAAGAATTTGGACAGTGACCGATGTCGGTTGAAAAACCAATGTCGGTGAAATAGATTGCTGATGTCGGTCAGATAATCGATGACGGTGAAAAAAGGTTGTCGACATCGATGGTAAAACCGATGTCAGTTACTGTGTTTTCCAGAAACTCAAAAAATTTGAAAGTTTTTGGAAAAAAAGAAGAAAACGTCCTCACTAGCTCAAAAAACCAGATAAAGATAGAAAAGAAGACGGAGATAGGCAGACTCTAAGCATTAATTCCTAAGAATAAGTTTTAGAGTCTTGTTGGCTTATGCCTTAGAGTATGTTTGGGAAGTTGGCTGTTAGAATGGGTCCTAGAAGAAGTATTCTAAGGTTGGTTTTGGGTTAGTTTAGGCACTCAAGAGTCTGTGTTAGGTTTCATACGTGGCCTGGTGCTAAGGAGCAAGCTCCCCTCACTTCACGAGCCCAGTGATAAGCTGGTCTCGCTTAGCCAGTATATACTTCCCCTAGAGATTATCCTCTACCAGAGAACAGAGTGGGCTTTCCCCTTGGTAGTGAAGTCCAAGTGGGATTGCCGGGATGGGTAAGGTATCTGCTAGGTGATGAAATCCTAATCGAACCTTGTCTCAGGTAAGTTTAGATGTTTGAGTTTTGATAGTGGTCTGGTCATGTAACATGAGTGTGCTACGATTTATTCATGATGCAATTTTAATTACTAAATGTGAGAGCTAAGTATGCATTCAAACAAAGATGAAATGCAATAGATTTTAAGCCCAAATTGAAATGTGTGTTTGGATGCAGACAAGTAGAGAAAAGGTTGAAGAGTATGAGTTGACTAGTCTAAGATGCAAGAAAGAAAGAAAAAGAAGGATTCTTTTTAAATTCGCTGATAGTGTCTTTTGGAAGAGATAGAAGAAGAGAGATGCAAGGAGAGACCTAATGCACCTATATGAAAAGTATGCTTAGAAGAAAAAAGTATGAACCCAAGGAAAATTCCTAGGGTCCCACCGGGCGTGCCAAAATGTTTCTATCAAGTTTTTCGCTTTCACATTCAAAAGGAATAAGAAACTAAAAGAAATGGTCTAGGGTTAGATGATACCTGGATGAAGTTTGCGCACCATTATCCAGATGATTGAAGGGACTCCTCTTTGGCTGTGGAGGATGACACCTATAGAAGAAAGAGACTCAAACAAAGAGGTTGTTAGATGGTTATAAGGTGGACTGCCAAGCAAAAGCTTGATCTTAGAAGTGCAAAGACTTCCTTGAGGGATGACAGTCCACTTTTAATAAAAGATAATGTTGTTAGACAGAAATAATGAAAGACTAAATAGAAGAAATAAAGGTAATGCATACTTGTATGGGGCAATCTGTCTTCCACAGTCGTCGGTGTCGATTAGTCTGCCGATGTCGGTAGGTCAAGGTCATCAACATCGGTTAGTCTGCTGACATCGATAGGGGTAGTGGGCCTGGTGGCTAGCGTCAGTCGGGGAAATGGTCTTGGACAGGGTCTGGATGAGTTTATGGTCGGTTTGTGGTCAGTAAGATGGCTTGAGGTGTCTGAGAGTCTATTTGGAGGTCTGTACAGGGTTTACAGGGTAGAAAGTATGGTCTAAAAGAGGGACTAGAGAAAGGATTGGGGTGAAAAGGGAGAATAAGGATTTGGGTTGGTCTGGTTGATAGCCGGGTCTAGGTGGTGATATTACTTAGAAGTAGTAACTAGAAAATATAATGAAAACATAGAAGAAATACTTAGTTGTGGCATGTTGAAGAAAGAGTGTAGCAGACTGGTTGCTGATGCTGTTGGTGTAGAAAACCTATTGCTGATGCTGCTAGTGTAAAAGACTCCCTGCAAGGTGGAGTGACTGATGCAAAGTACCTGTACCCTGTGATGCTTGCTGTGTGTTTGAAAGAGAGGGAGTGAGAAAGGTCAGAAGATTGGAAGGTTAGCTGATTGAAAGATTGAAGGATTTGTGGATTTGCATTTTGGACGTAGAACACAGTTTTGAAGGCAATCGATGTCGGCAATACCACCGACGTCGATCGACTACTGACTGACGTTGGCAGCCAAAGAATAGGAAAAAGGGCTAAAAATAGCCTTTTGTCTGTTCTTCCTTCTACCGAGGTCAGCTAGTCGTGGTAAGAAATGGTCGAAGGTGGTTTAATAAGCATGAGAAATGAGTGGAAGGGTTGAAATGGGGTCTTAAGGGATTTAAGACTTGGCATGGGGTAGTGGAGGGCATCCAAGGAGAGGTATCCTAGGAGGGGTGAGGTGTCATGAGAGAGAGAGAGGGAATTATTAATTTAAAATAGATAATTATTTTAAATTAATAAGTTTGTAGGGTTAGGAATGGTTAGAAGTGGACCAAGGGAGCTAAGGGGGAGAGACGACCAGAGAGTAGACACGATTTCAGTGTCTATAAATTCTTCCACACTATCTCTTACTGGATAAAAAGAAGTTCCCTTGTCAACTGATGCACAAGAAACACAAACTCCATCAATCACACCTCCTACAAGGAAATTGATAACCAAGGGGAAGAAACCCATAGTGTCAAAAAGAAGGAGACCTCCTCTTAGAAGATCTAAAAGGATGAAGAAATAAAAGACCACTACAGCCTCCTTAACCACAGCCATCAGTGATGATGAAGAACCAAAGAAAGAGCCTAGGCTTAAGAAAACTCTTGATGGATTTGAAATAAATGAATGGTCTACTAATGAAGGATATACTAAGGTAGAAGAAGAAGAATGGTCACCTCTCCCATCTAGATTCACTGAGGAGGACATTGATCTCCTCAAAAACATTGGATACACAAAGGAAGAATTGAGAAAGGCAGAGCAACATGCAAGAGAAGAATTATTAGTTGAAGAAGAGGTTATGGAAAAAGGAAGATAAAAAGAAAAAATTTATCATGATCAAGAGTTATAAGCATTAAAACAAGCTATGGAGGAAATATATAAACTCAGAAATGAGATAACATAATTAAAAGGAAAATGAGGAATTTAAATGCTTCTGGGAGGCAGTAAAGTTTGTAGAACCCTCTAGGGATAAAGAGAAGAGAGTGGAGGAACCTACAACATCGTCATTTAACTTAGCCATAGAAGCTCCTGTAGCAGAGCATGTTCTAGATTTGGAACCCTTCTATCATGTATTTCCTCTTCCATTGCCAACTACACCAACACCTATTGTAGAATAAGTTATTGATGTGGATTTCTCAACCACCACTCTAGTAGAGACTGATGATATTTTAATTTTCTTGAAAGAAAAAATCAGTAATAATGAAGCTGTTTCTATGCAAAATTGCTTTCTACATTCAGACACCTGTGAAGAAAAGAGACTGAAACACGAAAAAACGTTAGTCAAAGATATGGTGGGCTGTCAGGCGAACGCCCGATCCCGGAAGTACGAAGACTTCCTAGAAGGATATCAACCCACTGATAAAAAAGCAGAATATTGGACTAAAGTAGATAAAATGGAAGATAAAATGACAAAAATAAAGGACAAAAAATAAAATGCGTACCTGATAATGAAGTAAAATGTTCTATGCAGTCGCCGATGTCGGTCTCTGTGGTGCCGGCGTCGGTTAGGGAAAGTGCCGACGTCGGTTAAAGTGCCGGCGTCGATCGGGGTAGTGACCAGCGTCGGTCGGGGCAAGTTCTGGACAGAGTCTGGATGAAGTGCAGAAGATCTAACAGAGTTGGGATAGGGTCTGGTCAAGGTCGGGAGGGTCTGGACAGGGTCGGGACAGGTTCTGGATAGGGTCTGAACAAGGTCTAATCAAGGTAATGTCGAGTCTAGACAGGGTCTGGGGGTTTTGGTCGAGTCTGGACGGAGTTATAGACTGGGATAGTGGACAGAGATGTAAGGAAGGGACTCAGGGCTCAGGTCTACGGTCTAAAGATCTGAGATGATAGAAATAGAAACAACAAACAAATAATAACCAGTGAGAAACAAAACAAACAGAGTAAATACTTACTTGCTAGAAGACATGATAAAAGCCATGATTGAAGTTGTTAAAGCGTTGCCATAAGTTGATCGAAGCGAATGTAGATTGGTTGAATGCTGGAGTTGATTGATCGCCAGAGTTTTGTGAATGTCCGAGTTTGGGGGTCGACTGATTGATTGATTAGTTAATTAGCCTTCGGGATTGATCGGCGGATGCTGATGAAGGCAAAGGGGCGGTTTGAGAGACGGTTTGATAACCATTCAGGAAACCGATTGGGAATCGAATGATAACTGATAACGGATAACAGTAAGGTGACCGACGTCGGCAGGATTTCCGATGTCGGCCGATAAGTGACCGATGTCGGTGACATCAGCCGGGTAACGACCGTCATCGGTAGATGCACAATGGGGATAGAGTCTAGCTTTAGCTCTGTGCTCATTTTTACATGCTGCCAGGGTCAAGGCTAATGGAAAAAGTGATCGACAAGGGTTAAATAGGTGAAGAAGAATAAGACAGGGGATGACCAGGGGAGTCGACATGATTTCGGTGTCTACAGAAGCCTATCACAAAGAATTGGTTCAGAGATTCAAGAGATATGTTGAATCAAAAGAACAACATGATGAATTACAAGAAACATTAAAATCTTTTGAAAATAGGATCATATATCTGAAGGAAAAGATTGAAAAATTTCATGAAACTGCTAAGCTATTGATGGAGTGCAAAGCCCCTTCTAGAGCGTATGTTGTATACTAGGAAGAAAAATGGTTGAAATTCAAGTATGATAGGAGTTATAATGATCAATATTATATGGTTTGTGACACAAGATCTTTCTTTAATGAGTATAGACATGTTAATCCTAATATTCAAGCCCAACTAAATAAATTCTACATTCGCCAATATGTTATTCCCAGTGATACGGAATGGAATCCCAACACCTATTAGGGGGATGTCATGTTAAATGCATTTCTTTCATATGTTTTTAATGAAATTGAAAGAAGAAAATAAATGAAAGAATATCAAGAAAAGGAAAAAGAACCCACCTTGATGATTAGGAGTCAATCTAAAGATCAGATGTTATAGTAGAAGAATGGATCTCATTTATGAACATAAATGCTCCACAAGAATGTTTGTCAGAAAATAGGCGGAAGTCTAGAACCACTATTTGAGTCTCATGAAAGGAGATGGAAGGCAAATTTTTGTTGCCTAGTCTCAAAAATGGGAATAACTCTTAGATGCCTTGAAAAGGAAGGAACCATACTCCCCTCAAAACCTTAGGGAGGCCATCCACAGAGTATACTTGCATATTGAACTTATTAGGAAGTGGAGAATACAATGGTTAGGATTGATGTTTCAACCCCCTATATTTTGGTTCCCAATCCTTGACTGGGAAGGAAATGTTCCAGTTGATAGAGAGGTAGAGAATAAAATATGGGAACACATTGAGAATGATAAATATTTTTATATCTTGGAAGGGTTAGGCTATCCTAAACCCCTAGAATTTAGAAAATTTTGTGGTTTTAAAATGCAACTAAGGCTTGTTCAAGGTCAAGCAAGAGGATAAGTAGGGGGGAGTGATGATGCCACCAATTTCTTACTTTTATAGCCTCATACATGCTTAGTCTATGTCTTTTTCTATGTAAATCCCATAACTATATGTCACCAATGTAAATGAATGAATGAAGTTATGATTTTGTATGTTCATTGATGTGTGTGTGTGTGTGTGTGTGTGTGTGTGTGTGTGTGTGTGTGTGTGTGTGTGTGTGTGTTTGTGTGTGTGTGTTTTATGAATTATTGATACTTTTCCTTGATTGAATTATATTGGTGTGACTTTATCTAACAAGCATTTAAAGGGTCATAAAAATCTACAGAATCTTGCTAAGCCCTAGCTACTATAGGCTGTCCATAGCAACTATAGGCTTCATCTACAGGTTGCTCATAGTAATTATAGGCTTCACCTACATGTTTCTCATAGCAATTGTAGGCTTCACCTACAGATTGCCTATAGCCACTATAGAATACCCACAACAACTATAGGTTTCACCTACAAGTTACCTATAGCCACTGCAGAATACCCATAAAAACTATAGGCTTCACCTATAGTTTTCTTGTAGCCACTATAGAATGCCCACAATAACTAAAGGTTTCACCTACAAGTTGTTGGAATCTACTATAGAGTGCCTGCATCCACTATACAAAGTAGAGCCATTATTGAGGAGATCTTGTAGACACATCTAGCTATCTTAAGAAATCAAATGAATGATTGGGAAGAATCGTAGTTATTGTAAAGATTCCCTAAATGTAAGGAGACATTGGATGTGCTACCAAAAATGGGAAACATAAGGATAATGAGAAAATACAAAAGGAAATAAACAACAAAATAGTATGCCTTGTCTCTAACCTAGTCAAACCTAAAACAAGTAACTTTGTTTACTAACCACTTGAAGATTGATTGGGGTAGTTTCTAAGTATTTGTATTTTTTCCTAGTTTGGTGTTTTTGGTTGAGTCAATAAACTACCTTTTGTATTTTAAAGGTAGAACCTAGATCAAATAAGGAGTTAGATAATTTTGAGAAGGTAATAGTAGAAGTTTTTGAAATATAGCATTTGTATTGAGAATTGAGTAATGAAAAAGTTGAATTTGTAAGAAGTTTCTGAATTCTCTCGTAGAGGAATTGGAGCTCAGTTCTAAATGAGGAAGAGCCCCCTCAAAATGAGCTACTGTGAAGATCCTAACCCTCTTTAGTTATTGGTGTGTTGTGGAAGTTGATTTTACTACTAAGTTTGATTATATAAGTGTGTGATGCATGTATGGTACATAAGTGTTGAATAGTTATATAATTCTGTCACAGTAGTTTCATAATATATTTGTCTGATAAATTCAAGCATAAATTCATTATAATACAACTAAAAAACAAGTTGATTTCTGAATCAGTAATGCATATATAGTGCTAACACTCTTGAAAATCTTACACACCTTGGGTTGACAATTAATTTTTAATCAGACTAGAGAATCTAGTAATCACTAAGTAATTAGTCTACACAACATCCACCTCAATGTTGGTCATTTTTGACCCAAACTATTGCATGTTTTTATGATGACTCTGCTTGGTCTTTTTGACCTCATCAACCATTTTTACCATGTTGACCATTTGAATTTATACCAAGTAGTGCACAACTAGACCACTTGTGTTTTTTAAGGGAGTAATTCCTACCTCAGATACCTACAAAAACATTGACCTTATCTAGAAGACTCGATAAGAATAATCTAATCATCTATGTCTAACATTGTTTCTTAATTACCCTATTTTTACCAACATTGGCAACTTTAGTCTGTGTGTGATCTTGGTTATCACATTTTGTGCACACATTTGCATCTTGAATACCCAAACCACCTTATGTCACCACCTTGTGCCTTACCATATACCACTTACCAAACCCCATCTCAATTTTGGTTTCACCTCATCCACTCCCAGTTTGAGGGGGAATACCTCTTCCCATACTCAAGGAAATCAAACCTTCGATCAACACTCTATTTTTATTTTGCATCTTATTAATTCAAAGTTACATAATAAAAAGGGGGAAAATATAGACACCAAAAATTTGCACACCATGATTCTAAATGTTTAAATACCCCTTGGGCTACCCTAGGACCCCTTTAGGACTAGTATCACCTTCCAACCCCTAATCAACCTAGCCCACGGTCAAGTTTAACTTAAACTAACTCAACCTAGTCTTTTAGCCTTTTTTATCCTCTGGCACTCAACCATCGATAGTTAGGCTAACTATTGATGGTAAAGTTGCACCACCCCAACTAAAATAATGCAAACTACCCACCTTGATTTTCTAAAATTAGCCCATCTAATTCCAGTTGTGAGCCATTGCATGGATGAGTTAATTTTGGAAAGCCCAGTTCATGTGCTATTACAACTCCCTCACCTTGCCTATAAGAGAGAAGACCAAAGAGGTGAAAATACATCTATAAACATTTGAAAACATTTATGAATCTACAATTATTATCAAGAGGTTGTGCATTTAGGAGTTTCTTTTTTATAGGTTAATTATTATCAGCAATCTAGTAATTTAGCAATCATATTAGAGAGTCAACTTGTCACTACCTCTCCATCAAGCCTTCAGGTAGTGTTTTTCTACTAGAATCAAGCCAGATTTTACTAATATATCAGCTACCTTGACCATCCTCTCAATTAAATTTTGATAAGTACTTGATTCCTAGCATTCATCTACTTTATTTCCATTTCACAATCAACTCAGACCTTACTCATCTCTTAAAATCTATCTTTTAGATCTTGTCAATCATCAAAATTACCAACCCAAATCTTCATATAGTAATCATTGATGGTTGACCCAACCATTGATGGTCTATCCAACCATCGATGGTCACCTTTACCACTGACGGTCACCTTAACCACCGATGGTCACTGTGGCATCAAAAACTAGCAAGCTGATTTCGCCTATTTACACCTAATAAAACCTAATTTTATGTGTTCCTACCTATCCATAGACCCTTTTTTGATTTTATGAAGCATGCCCTAATCCTCTATCACTAGTATTAATTATTTTGTCACTAATTTAATCATTTCTAGCATATTTCTTATCAAGCACTCTTGTATTCAATTTTATTACCTTTTGATTCATTGATGCAAGTACCTTTCCTTTCTGTTTATAAGATTAATTATTTAAAATGTGTGTATTGATAGCCCCTAAGGAAGCTCTTACTTCTGGGACCTAGCTATCGCTAGGGAATCCACCCATCTATTTGTCTAACAAACAAGTTTATTTTTGTGCTTTATTATCTGCAAGTCATCCTCTCAAGCCAAAGAGGAGCTCTTCACAATCTTTTGATTCAATGTGTGCACTATCAATCAGGTTTTTCAACCATACTTGTACTTAGTTTCTTATTTTCCTCTTTCCAATAATAAGCAAGAAATTCCTTGAAACAAATTGCCTAAAGTAAAACCTTTAAAAATTTCAGTTACATCTGAGGTTATTTCATTCTTTGAAAATCTATTTTTTTCTAGATTTGGTGTGCCTTATGAGATTATTTTAGATAACGGTCCTCAATTTATTTTAAATGAATTTTTAAAATTTATAAGAAAATATTTAATTATTTTTTATCATTGTTCTAAGTATTACCTTCAAGAGAATGGATAGGTTGAGTCTAAAAATAAAAATATAATTTCTATTATGAAGAAAATAGTTTTTGAGAATAAAAGAAATTGGCATCTTAAGATATAAGAGCCATTATGGGATGATTGAACTATTTTTAAGGCAGCTATAGGATATTCTCCTTTCATGCTAACTTATGGTTTTGAATCGACATTACCTATAGAGTTGTAAATCTTATTTGCCCATAATGCTTTACAATATTTATTAAAAGATAAAAATTTAATTGAATAAAAATTTAATGATTTAATAGCTTTAGATGAAAGTAAGATTATTACTTTATAAAAGTTGGAAGAAACTAAAATAAAGTTGAAGAAGTTTTTTGATAAAAAGGTTTCTAAAAAACATTTAAAGTAGGTGATCTTGTTCTTTATTAGAATAAAGCCCATGAATATCCGGGTGAGCATCATAAGTTTGATTCACTTTGGTTGGGACCATATAAGATTGCTTCTCTACTTGGGAAAAATACTTTTAATTTACAAGACATGAAAGGAAATTGGTTGCATTATTCAATCAATGGACATCATTTGAAATTGTTTCATCAATAGCTCTTTTCTCTGTTTGTTTGTTTTGGTTTTGTTTGTTTCCTTTTTTTCTTTTGTTTCATGTTTTCTTTTCCATTATTATTTTCTTTTGATTGGATCAATTCTAGTTACATCAGTAAAGTTATTCATCAGGAAGAAAGAAAAGTACATGGACACTGCTATATTTTTGTAAGTATATAATGATGGTAAGATGATTTACATGACAAAATTAAGATTTTGCTTTATAAATGAACTTGAGATGGTTATTAAAGTGTTAAAAGTAGTACTTATTTTTAGAAATTATGTTTAAGGCTTTTGCATTTGATTGTTTATCCAACACAAAACTCCTTGTCTACTATATTATTTTCTTCATGCCATGCTAACCAAAAACTTCATCCCTTGATAAAAAAATTATTAACAAAGGGGTTCACATATAGCTGCATGAGAAATGATTAACCTAGATCACACTCAAGTATTTTGTCTTTAAATAAGCAAATTTTTATTTTTACTACCTCATTTCATTTCTAAAATCAGCTAGCAAGGTCATTAGTGTTGAGCCTATTTTTGACACCCCCTCTATTGAGGTATGTTCCTATTTTTTTATTGAGTCATTAACGTTGTCATTGATGTCAAATTCAAGATGGATGTCATTAATGTCAAGTTCAGAGTTGAGGCCATGCATGGTGAAGTGATATGTGACAAGGAGTCTTATGACAAGAGAGAATTTAAAGGCATCCTATTGTCTCTTTAATGAGAGAGATTTTAAAGGTAACCTAGTAACTTTTTTGAGATTTATGCCATGTTTCAAGATCAAGATATAATGTAAGCATACTTTTGAGTACTAGGTGTCTTGAGAAGCCTAGTCTAGCCCTATGAGAAGATCTATGCATAAAGCATAGTAAAGCCTAGTGAATTATGTTATTATAGGCATGAGAGAGTGTATAAAGTTTTTTAAACATGTAAAATAGGTGAAGAATACTTCAGAAGAGTTCCAAGGTTAGTTTTGAGGTTTATACCTTGTATGAAGAAAGCTAGTGAATAGGCATAGGACTGATAGCATGTTGAGGTGAGTAGTATGGGACTTGTGAGAAGAATATTGGTAGTGTGTGAGCATGGTATGAGGTTTTATGATTATAAGAGCTTTTAATGTGTGTTCAATGTCTAAGTATGGCTTACAGGTTTAGGCTTAATGAGCAAAGAGACCTAGTGTGGCCTAATTATGGGTCAAGTTCAGTTCCAAAGGTGACATATTTCATAATATAAAAGGTGTGAGAGGTTTTTTCAAGTTTTTTGACCAAGTTTGAGGTCAAATCTTGAAGGATAAAGCATGAAAATTGGTGTTGAGGTTTTTTATGTGCCTAGAATGAGGTGTTATAAACCCAAGAAGTATTTTCTTATGCTCATTGGATGTGAAACCTTTTCATGAGGATCCAATAAGTTTATGGTAGTTAGGAAAGGCTCCTAGCTTAAATATCTTGGTATTTGTTTTTGAGTTTAGTGGTAATCCTTTATGAATGATTGCTAACAATGGAAAGTACTCTAAACCCTCCTAAAACCTTAATAATGACCTTATAGGAAAGATATTGTTATAAATGGATCAAAATGGATAGTATTATTTATTTTTATTATTTGAGAATGTATAGGACACTCTCAGGTTTCTCTAGGTGGCGTTGGTTTATCATAAGAGTGAGTGGAAGCTAAAAACCCCTTGTTTCTCAAACTTTTATATAACAGGTAGGGTTGAGCAGGTCAAAGAATGAAAATTATTGGAAGATGATGTGTGATACTTATATTTCATGTTTATGTAATTTTATGATCAGGTTTCAAACCTTAAATATGTTAAACCAGTCATAGAAGTTGACCTATCACTAAACAGGCCTAATGAGGAAGACATTGAGAAAACCAGGCAGAAGTGAGAATGAGATTAGGGATGGGTTTAAGTGGATTATAGATGGATAAAAATACATGGGTTAATTTTTAAATACTTATATCACCTTTCTCCCTTGAATATAAGTTTTGGTGATGCTCATATACAAGAAAAAACTTGTTCTCAAAGTGACCTGTCTAACACAATGAGGTATGTGTAGGGTGAAGTCATAAGATTGGTTTGTCAGACAAATATTTATATTAAAAAATTTAATATATATATTTAAAAATGTTTGAATTATTTTTATGGTTCCTATAAACCCATTGGAAGGTCATAAAAGTGTTCACACATATTTTCTAAATATTAGTTTTCAAGCAGTTTTCTATGTGTGAGTGAGAATGGTGTTCTTGAGTCTTTTTGCATAGATTTGAAGAATATAATGCACATGAATTTGTTATATATATATATATATATATATATATATATATCCTAGGTTAATTTTAATGTATTTTTATGCATTATAAAATCTTATTAATGTGATAAAATTTAAATGTTCTTGACTAGGTTTTGAAGCCTATGTACTGTTCTAAGTGAGCATATGAAGATGATCAATTTGAGGTCTTTTGACATATATGGTGAAATTTAATTAAATTGGTGTTAAAATGTAGGTAATATAGTTCCTATTAATTTTATTTATTTATATGTTTTTATGTCAAATTTATGTGTGTGCTTTAAATATTCAACATAGACTTTCTGGCAGTGAGAAGGCCTTATTGTGAGTAGACCTAATGTTGTGGTTCAAGGAGTGAAATGAGATAAATGGTATTAGGTACATAAGGTTAGATTATAATGGGTATAAATAAATAATTTATGAAGTTTTTCATCCATTTTTTGATGTTTAAGGTGTTCCAAGGTGACCAAAGTGAAATGTGTGCTTTAAGAAGGCCTAATTGCATTAGGTATCTATTAGGCCTAATGGTGGTTTTGGCCCTTAAGGGTAATGAGCGACATATGTAGTGGTTTCTTCACTTGTGAAACATATTTATTGATATATTCAAAATGTTATAAAAGTATTTAAAGGTTTTTATCTGACCAATATGGGTGAGATCAAGAGTCAAGTATAAAGAGAAGGTCTAATAGGCCTAATTGACTACATGGAAAATTGAGGATATGAGTGAATGATATAGAGTTTTGGAAATTAGATAGAGATATTTAATAACATAATATAGGTGTGTTTAATATTTCATGAATATATAACTATGTTTATATAGGTTATGAGCAAGGTCATATGACCTAATTCTATCAAGGAAAGGGCTAGTTGAGCAAGAAGGCCTAATAGGTTATTTGAGAGAGATAGAAGAGTGAGAAGAGAAAAAGAAGGTGTTAAACTTAATTTTAGTGATAAATAGGTGTCCAAATTTTATTATAAGTTTAATTTATCTGATTTGATACTGATTTACCTAGGGGTTTGGTGGTTCCTTGCAAGTTGGTGCTTGTTAAAGGACTAGTTGAGTTGGTACTTGACTAGTGAGGGGTCGGTGCTCCTTGTGGGGTTGGTGCCTCACTAAATATTGATTAATTTCTTATAGGACTATATTAAAAGATATGTTTTAGAGGGTTTTATCCCCCAAGAGGGTTTCTCACATAATCCTATGTCCTTATGTTGTTTGCTTTTATATATGCTTATGTATGCATTGGTTAATGTATGTATGTGAATGAATGCTTCATGGATTATAAGTCAAATTGAAAGATTGTTTTAAGGAAAATAATTAATCCCTCTATATAATCATTTTTAATTCTAAAACCCTCTTTATCTCTTTTATAACCAAGTGTTTTAAAATGATTATTTCATATTGATGACTTTGTCGTAACATTTAAAACTGCTAATTGGGAGTCTTAGTTCATTACATCATTTGAATATGCATTATTATGACAAATGTTTATTATGAATTTTTCAGTTAGTAAAATTATTAATCTATATTATAATTGGTTTAAAAATCATTCAATGGATTCAAAAAAAATATTAATCATGTACAATAATTGGTAGGGAAACAATTATTCGATCACGTGGATCATGTGAATACAATGCTAGTGGTCAATTTTTTTAGAATTTATGTTTGATGCACATATTCATGGATAAAATGATAATTTTTATCATTAAGGTTATATATGAATGGTCTATGTTGGAATTATTTTGAATAATGTTTATATATATATATATATATATATATATATATATATATATATATATATATATATATATAACTATTGCAATGTTTAGATTTGAATTATGCTAAACTTAATTATTTTATAAGTCCTAAGGGATAAGGGTAAAATGTTGATTAATTTAAATAGATACTTAAGTTTTGAATATTATTAGACCTATTTGAAGTGGTAATATAGATCTAAGGTGGTGAAATGTTAACCTAGGCAATAATTTCACTTTGATTCAAAGCAAATGATGGGGTCATGTGAGCGTTTTAATTCCTTTCAAGTATGATTTTGATTAAGAGATATGGTGGATAAGTTGGGATTTGTTTTTAAACTAAATAATTTATGGAATTAATGCTTAGATTTTGTGCATCATTAAAAATAATTTAGCAATCAGTTTAGTAAAAACTTTAGTCATGATTAAATTTGTCGAATTGCAAAAAGAGTTAGATTGGTTGGTGGTGAGACATTGATAGGTTCACTAGCCAATGTGGTTGAGTCATGTAGCATGGATAGTTATTATCGATTCAAGACTATACAAAATGTCATTTTGCATTGGCAAATATCATTTTAGACAAGCTTACTATGGAAGTGATATTCTAGAAGCAAAGAGAAGGTTAGGAAGTTTAGTGACTTACAAACAAGGTATGGATTTTAAGTTCAATTTATTCTCTCAAGAACATAGTTTAATTTAATTCTTCATGGATATGCATGATATATTGAATAATTTAAGTTATTTAAAAACTTCATGGTTGAAATGTAGTTGATAATAAAAATATTTGTAATTAAATTCATGTATTTTCTTTGGAATGTTTTGGATTGCACAGTTTTCATTTATTGAGGTTCTAGGTTTGAATTGGTTATATGTTTTCATTAGACTCTTGCAATGTTATTATTGTTTGAAGCATGTAGTTGGTTGTAGGTTTCATCGAGATAATAATACATATTTTGGTGGTGTATTAATTTATTTGTTTATTTTAAGATGATACATATACATGCAGTGGTTTATTTGATTATGAGTTAGTTAAACTATAAACGAGTTTCAGTTTTTGGTTATCTATTATTTGGCAAAGTTTTGTTCATGGGTGGCAAATATGAGATAAATATTTTTAAGTGCATGTATGTTCTTATTGATACTAGGGTTTTTGGCAAGTTAATATGATAATTTTTTGGTGATTGATAATTTTTTATGATATACAGATGATACATGTCTAAACTTTATTATAGTTTGAGATGGGTTTTTGAAATAAGTGTATTATATGTCTATATCAATTGAAAATGATAATGGTAGTTGGATTTGGTGAATAAGAGCCACTTGTTGATTTTAGTTTTTTTCAAGTTTGGGATCTAATATGAGTTATGAGGTTCTTATCTAGTTTATTTTGAAATATTTTCAGACATGAGTTGTGACATTTGGGTGTTGCATGAAGTATTGGGATTCTCAGATATTGGATTCTTAGTTTTGAGTTATGGTATATTTGGTTTGGTTAGGTTGGAAAATTTTAGATGTCAAATTGATATGATAAAAGCATGTTGCATGAATAAGTTGGGTTTTCAAGATATAATCTAGTTTTCATTTGAAATGGTTTTGATATCATGAGGTGATAAATACATACAAAAACAAATTAGATGACTGATTGTATTTTCATGCATATAAGTTTTGATATGAGAAATCTTCCTTGCTAGAAATATTTTTGGTTTTTATACAATGTCAGTGAACATTATTGGGTTGAAACAATTATTTATTCAGCCTGGTTATATTTTATAAATGGACTTGAGAAGGCAATTTGTTTTTTGGTTAGAATAACATTGAGCTTTTAGTTTTATTTATTATTCACAGTCATTTGTAATATGAAATATAATATAAGAAGGAATCAAATAATGAGATACATGGGATAGAGGAAAAATACTACATGAGATACATGATCATGCCATGCTATGTTACAGTTTGTCAAGAGTATATTATGGAGAGATATAGACCAGATGGGGTGATGCACTAGTTTGGTCTTCCATAGAATGTGCTAGAGGGTCCTCATGTATTTTTTCATGTATCTAGAGAGATTGGGAAATGGGGGCCTTCAGTTCTAAGATAAAATGTTGTGACACATTAGGATATGATTCAAGTTGTGGATTGGGACTATAGAGGAGGAGCACTCGATGTCAATGTTATATATGGCTATACAACATGGTGGGCCCAAGTTAGTTTAATTTGATTGATGAGGCTAGTGACACTAGTGGCCTAGAACTTATAGAAGAGAATTTAGGTAGTAATATGATCGTACACATGATGACAAAGATAAAGGGAAGCTATGAAGAGGGATAAAAGGGTTAGAATATTTCTAGTACAAGGACTAATTGGGGGATATGGAAGGCAAGGAGATGGAGGATATGGTTGTGATGGATGAGACGTAGGAGATGGTGGCATTGGAGGAGACAAAGGATATGGTGGAGATGGAGGAGACAAAGGAGGTGGGGTATAGGAAAATAATGGAGGAGGGAAATGAGGCAGATAATATATGGTGGAGATGGAGGATAGGGGGGATAGGGGAGATGGTGGAGATGGGGGATAGTCTTTTATTTTGATTACAAACTCTCCATATCATATAGGACATGCATGCATAGTCCTTGTAGTAGAGACAATAGTGGTTATACCATAAATATAAATAGAGCTTGACCCATCGATGATTTTAGCCATGGCAAGGATGCTGAGACATGTATAAGGGATGGGAAAGGGCCCTTAGATCCAGTGAGGTCAATAGAGGGCAAGAGATTATTGGATAATTTGGAGGAGATTATTGCTAGGAGGAATAAGATACTCAAGTTAGTATGTAGGGTACTTGAGATGCAGATATTGTAGAGAGAGAGATGAATATTTATACCTTGTCTATGGAGATTAGATAGATGCAATTTTGAATACTAGGGATGGAGAGGTATAGAGATTATGGGCCAAGGGAGACATTGCTCAAGATTTGTTAGGCCAATAAGGATTGGGACAAGTGACTACATAGGTGATGATGGTAGGTAGGTAGGCCCAATATTATAAGACTTTATATGAGTAAGCTATATTGGTAAGATAATGAGCACATCCTTATATAGAGACCCATCAGATGGGGAGATATACTTTACAGGTAGAGCATTAACCACATAGGTATAGGCTCCTCCAAAAAGAGATCCAATGCTAGATGGACAAAGTGAGGCATGATTTTTTATGTACATGTTGACATGATTCATTTGTATATGTATATTTTTTATGTTTGCATGGACATTCAATATTTATATAGATATGAGTCATATTTGATTTGGATACTGTTGACGCAATGGATTGCACCCTTGATAGGAGACTGAGCTTCTGCCTTCCACACATCACAATGGAAACTCCCCTCTTGCCATGGGCCTAGAAAAACTGGGGGGAGAGTCTCTAAATAAGGGCTAGTTCCCTTTGATGCATCTGAGTTATTCCAATAAGTTGCTAATACATATATATATTGGGGGGGGGGGTTGAAAAGAGAGAAGGATGCTAAAAACAACAGAACCTAACCTAATAGGGTAATGCACCAAACAAGTTTAATCTACTCACACTCACACTCAAAACCATAAGGGTGCATACATACACTCTAACTAGTAAGAGGGCCAAACTGTAGGGGGCTTGATAGGGAGGCTTTAATGGAAGCACATAGAAAAATGGGTTACCATAGGCACTAGAGTAAAATCACACTGTCTAGTAATCTCCTTCTTTCTTTGCACTCCAAGAATGGCTCTTCTTATCACCTACAAAAATGGCACTTTGTATATACTAGGTATGTTGGTGTCAACCCTGTGAAAGCATTAGAAAGCATTGAATGGATATAAGACTAACACTCAGATGCACTCAGAGATATATGCAACTAGAATAGAGGTAAAAAATGTGTATTTTATTGATTCTAAGTTAAAAAATGGTAGGGATTTGCCTTATAATGTGAGAGATCCCTTTCTCGAATGAGAAGTTTTTTAATATATAGAGGAAGGAAAAGGCCTTTTGGCACCCTTTTACAAGTGACCCATGTGCATTTTGAGCATTGGGAAGAGGAAGCCACTTGATAGATAATGTTGTCAGATCCTATTTTAACTTTAGGCATTTAAAACATAGGCCGCACCGTTTGTCTGCAAATAAGACCACTCCTTTAAGGCATTCATGTGGCTTGTCTACTCATCAATGCAAAGTGAAAAAAAAATGGGTCACGTCATTCACTATTCACACCTCTTGATGATCAATTCGCAGACACTGTATCAACCACTGGAGTAACTCCTTGAGTCGACACCTTCCTT
This sequence comes from Torreya grandis, assembly GCA_037957365.1. Lineage (NCBI taxonomy): Eukaryota > Viridiplantae > Streptophyta > Pinopsida > Cupressales > Taxaceae > Torreya > Torreya grandis. Next base: position 752,706 of record JARHVA010004003.1, read on the forward strand.
CACCACTTGGACTATTTTGTCTATTTTTGCACTTGGCTCTTTTGCCCCTTCTTGGCTTTGTCTTTTCTACTAATTCTTCAACTCTTTAGACTCCCTCCTCGGTGATTTATTCCTTATGGCCTTAAGCCTTTGAATTCCTTTGGGTTCACACTTAAGTCCACAAAGATCAACAACTATTTCATTACCACAAATTTGACGTCTTCGGGTCCGTCATCCTCGTTAGCAATTCTTTCATGTCTTTCCCGCTTGCTTTGGCCACTTTTCATTGATCTCAACAAGTGATACGTGGTGTGTTCCATTGTGAAATAGGCAAGAACACATGGTAGCATCTTCTTAACTTATAGAAGCTTTAGATACCTTTTGAGAGTCCTACAGAAGATGACACATGGTGGCTTCCACTGAGCTTTAGAAACAATATGGAAACATTCGGGACTCATTCAGATTCACACATATGATGACACTTGGCATGCTCTACTTACTTTAGCAATTCATCTGAGGCCCACCATAGTCCTTACTTAATAATAGAATGAAAGGAAGAAACTATGGATGTTAACACTTATCGACTTTTGCTAAGCTTTACAAGGGACACATGGCACGTTTTGCTACTTTTAGAGACAAATTATAATGTGTCCCAATAGATGACACTTGGCATCTTTCACTCTCAATATTTTTTTCTTTTTAGGCATTCCTTTGAACCATTTGATTGAACCAACAATTGGTTCAACAATTTAATGGTTCAATATAGTGTTCTACTCATCATTTGACCGCTTGAACTAACCGCTTAAACCAACCGCTTGAACCTACCGCTTGAACCAACAATGGTTCAATAGTTCAATGGTTCAATATTTCCAAGTTAGAAGAGATTGAACCAAGCTATTGAACCAAGCCATTGAACCAAAGTGATGAACCAAGTGATTGAACTGACTGCATTGAACCAAAGTGATGAACCAAAGCGTTGAACCAAGCTGTTAAACCAAGTGATGAACCAAAGCGTTGAACCAAGTCGTTGAACCAAAGAGATGAACCAAAGCATTAAACCAAAGAGATGAACCAAAGCATTGAACCAAGCCATTGAACCAAGCCGTTGAACTGACTGCATTGAACCAAAGCAATGAACCAAAGCGTTGAACCGACTGTTTAACTAAGTCGTTAAACTTTTTTGATGAACCAAAGAATTTGAACAAGTGATTTTCTTCTGATAAGAGTTGAAGAAGCTTTGTAAAACCTTGCACTCTTTGAATTGGTTCTTCATCTATCGAAAAATTTCCTGTAGAGTCCATAGAACTTTCTTGCATAGTTCATAGAAATTTCTTGTAGAGTCCGTAGAAATTCCCTGTAGAGTCCGTAGAAATTTCTAGACCTGTGAAAAAATCAAAAAATGAATTGACTCAGAATAATAGGGAAAGAAGGGGACCGATTTTGGCCTGTTGGACCAAAATGGTCAACAAACTGGCGACTCCTAGGGGAAGTATGCCTGCTATGCTTAGAAACCAATTGCCTTAAAATCCATTGGGCACAGAGTTAGAATGCAACTTGAAAAAGTTAGAAATAGCTTTGAGATATCCAAGAATCAATCAAAAAGGTTTACCCCAAAAGGAAATGAAAACACACATAAAACTAAGAAAACTACTAACCATGTGCAAAAGCACTTAAGTAAAACAAGGAAAAATAAGGAAGATATATACATGATGGGAGGAAGGCTAAGTGATAATGCTTAAGACGTATCCCATTAACTAGGATATACAATTCTTCACCATCCAACCTAGAAAGTTGGAATGCATTATGTTGCTTGCACTGAGTGATGGCATATGGACTGCTCTATAGGGCTTCAAACTTCACATGCTTTCCAAGCTTAGCTCAGCCTCATCCCATTTCAAGATGATATCTCCTTCAGAGAAACCTTTTGATGAAGATTTCTTGTCAAAATGTCTCTTTGTCTATTTTTGGCAACTGGTCATAAAAGCCATGGCCTGGTCTCTTGTCTCTTGGAGCTCCATCAGCGTGCATAGCCTAACCTCCATGCTATTGCCTTCTTCTAATTGTAGTTGGCGAGTTAGGTCCAAGGCTAGAAACTCAAGTGAAATGGGAAGCCTAGCTTCCCTTCCATATATGAGCATGTACGATGAATTACCAATTGCCCTCTTTGGGGTGACCCTATCTGCCCACAAGGTTGTTTTCAACTTGGCATGCCAAGTCCTTTGATTTTCCTCCATTGTTCGCTTGATGATCCTGATCAAATTCTTATTGGTAGATTCAGCTAGCCCATTCCCCTGTGGGTAGTAATTAGATGAAGTGCTAAGATAGATAACATATCTCAGCACCCATTCACTTGTTTTAGTTCCCAAAAAAACTAATGCATTATCTTAGATTATGGTAGCTAGAACCCTGAACCTTACCACTAGGTCTTCATAAAAATATAGGATTGCACTTTTGTTGGCTTCCTTTAAAGTGACAACCTCTACCCATCTTGTGAAATAATATATGGCAGTTAGGACCCACTTGTGTCTAGCACTGGAGGGAGGGTTAATCATCCCTATGAAGTTAAGGCCCCATTGCATGAATGGTTGCTCTACCTGAATAGGCTATAAAGACATGGTAGCCAGGCATTACTTCCCATCAAAGAGTGTGTACTTCTAGCACTTTCATACCCAGGCATGGGTGTCCCTAGATAGAGTAGGCCAGAAGTAACCAGCTCTCATTATTCTTGTGGCTGTAACCTTAGGAGCAAAATGACCACCGACTAGCCCATCATGGAACTTGAACAGCACCCTGTTGGCCTGACTTGGGTCTATGCACCTTAACAGGACTCCTAAGAGATCCCTTCTGAATAGCACTCCATCAATCAAGACATAAGGGAGACACTGGAGTTTGAAATATCTCCTCTTCATCCTATCAAGGCCTTGCGGGCACTCACCAGTGAGAAGGAAATGCTTCAAGTCTGATGTATAATCCTTCATGACAACTGGTTCTTCTATTATAGCTACATCATGAATTAGTAGATTGTCCTCTTTTTACTACTTAAAGTCTGCATCAAGGTGCTCACACAGGCCTCTCCCTCTTACCATTTTGGTGATCTTGATATCCACATCGTATTCCATCACCTTAGTGATCCACCCTGCTCTCTTTTCATTCAGGTCTCAGTTAATCAAGAAATCTTTGATGCCAGGATGTGGAACCATGAGGTTAATTTTTCTATTGGATAGCATATGCCTCAATTTCTTCAGACTTTGTATGACCACAAGGACTTGCTTCTCCACATATGTATACTTGACCTCAAAACCCTCTAGGCCTTGGCTTAAAAATGCAAGTGGTTGTTCAAGGTTATCATCATTTACTTAGGTAAGCATGGCAGAGATTACCTCTTCATTTTTGAAGGTGTAGAGGTTGAAATCTTTGGTGAAGTCAAGGCTGATCAAAGTAGGAGCCCAAGCTATGGCCTGCTTGATCTCTTCAAAACTATGCTTTCTCTACATTGTCCATGTAAACTTCTCATCCTTCTCATCCTTCTCCACAAAATTTAGAATAAATCTCCAAATGAAATTTATTTTGCCGAAGAAGCTCTACAAGCCCTTCTTGTGCTTAGGCAAGGATAGCTCCAGGATGGAGTGAACTCTCTCTAGATCAATAGTTAATCCTTCCTTAGAAATAATGTGGCCAAGGAATTTCTCCTCGTGGACAGTGAACACGCATTTCTTGGTTGAGAGAGATACCAAACTCTCTACACCTCTTAAATATTTATCTAAGGTGTTTCATGTGTTAGCTTACCTCCTTAGAGAAAACTATCACATCATCAAGATACACCAGCACAGTGTTATTTATCAGGCCTCAAAAGGCCATGTCTATGGCTCGTTGGAAGGTGGCACCAGCATTAGATAGTTTGAATGGCATTTTCCTGTAAGTAAACGTCCCCCATTTGGTAGTGAAGGCTGTCTTGTACTGGTCACAGTCTTACACCAAAATATGATTAAATCCTGATACCCATCTAGGAGGGAGAAACGCTCGCTGCCTATCACCATTTGAAAGATCTGCTCCATGCTTGGGAGAGGATAATGGTCTTTCAAAGAGACTCTATTAAGCTCTCTGAAATCAATGCATAGTCTAATATCCCCATTCTTTTTCTGGATAGGAACAAGATTTGCCAGCCAAGAGGAGTGTTTGATTGGAAGTATTATCTTGGACTCAATCAACTTGGTGAGTTCTTTCTGCATGAGAGGCTCAATCATTGGGTTGACAGACCTTTGCTTCTACTTGATCGGCCTTGTGCCTTCTTCCAAATCAATAGTATGTTGGGCCAAACTTGGTTCAAAACCCTTCAAATCACTATATTCTCAAGTGAAGACATCAGTAAACTCTTGGCATAACAAGATAAAGGCCTACCTTTCACGATCTATGCACACTTTCCCAAGTGCAAGTAGCTTATCCTTGAATATTTCAACCTTCCCATGGTGCTCCTCCTTTGTTGTGATGCATGCCTTGTCTCTTTTCAACTGGTCATCTCCATTGAAGATATTCTTTAGAGTGACCAAGCCTTTGGGGAGTTTATTGTTCTTTAACTGAACAATTTGGCTGCTATATTGTTGTTGTAGCTTTGCCTAGTTTTTAGCAGTGAATTCAGCTTCTTCTTGCAAGAAGAGTGCTATTTGTTGGTCATTGTCAAAGACCTACCAATTGGTGATGTTGTCAAGTACAAAGGGCTAGATTACTACCTTCAAGTGGCATGAACTATGGTCATGGCTTATTTCTTGAGGGATATCAAATTGGGCACCAACTATTGCCAGCCTATCTACTTGCTTGTTCTACTCTCTAGGAAAGGAGGTAATATTGAAAGCAAAGAAATTCTCCACTAAGTCCCATGCCCTATGTTTGTAGGACTTTAGTAAAGAATTCTTTGTCAAATTTTGGCCTCTTACCTGATTGACAATCAGCTCACTGTCACCAAAAACTTGCAGCGCTTTGATTCCTCTTTTCCTCGCCCACTGCAAACCATGGATGAGGGATTCATACTCCGCAACATTTTTCATGCAAGAAAATTGGAACCAAAAAGCTGAAAAGTATCTCTCCTTTGAAGGATAAACTAACATTGTTCCACCACTAGCTCCCAACTTATTTCTTGAACTGTCAAAGAACAGCTGCCATAGACATAAGCTTTCTTGGCTCGCTTTCATTAGATTTGGTACAAAAGTACCCTCTTCATGCATGTAATAAATTACAAGGCCTGCCTCCTCTATGAACTTGTGAGGATCATGGTCGAATTTGTCACTTTCCCATTCATCTAAGAGTAGGTCTGCAACTCATTCAAGGGTAGAGGATGGAGATTGATCCACTTGGAACTCTTCTTGGTCAATAATGGCATAGCTGACATTTTTTTCCTTGAGCGAGTATGGTTCTAGATGATGTCTGTGGAGTGGCTCAGATTCAATCTTAACTTTAGTCCCATACTTGGTTCTAAATACTAGATAAGACCAGTTCGTTGTTAAGTAGCCATAGATGTAAAATCCCTAGATAAGCAGATAGCAAAGTAAGGAGGGACATCCGCCACTACCACATCATGAGGAACTGAGAAGGTCGAGCAAGCGTGTAGTGTCAAGCTCAAATCTTTCACCACCCCAACTATCTTTGTTGGTGTTTCATCCAGCTATAGGACTCCCTTAGTCATTTCTTCATATTTTAACCCTAGTTTGTCAGCTATGCATTTGGGCATTACCGAGGTGCTTACTCCACTATCAATGATGCAATTATGCACCAAGAAATCTCCTATGACCAAGGACAAATAAAAAGGGGGAACCTTTTCTTCTTTCCTAACCTAGCCTGTGGTCATCAAAACATTATCAGCTTTTGTTGGGATAGCTTGTTCATTCAGCTCATGTAATTCCTTTTTCAACATGTCCTTTTGCCTTGGTATTGACAATGAATCCCACAAGGAGATGTTCATGTGCAACTTCTTCATTTGGTCTACCACATTGACTCGAGGGTTGCCTTCTTTCAGATTTTCTTTGGGAGTACTTATGGCCTGAGGCACAGGTCGAGGCACTAAAGGTATAACTGGCAGTCTAAAGCTTGGAACCTTTTGGTTTACATGTGATAAATAGGGTATTGTTGACATTTGGGCAGTAGCCTGAGCTTCGTCCATTGCTCTCCTTTTGTACCTTGTGTTGGCTTTGACATAGTCACCCTGATTATCCACATTACCCACATAATTGACTACATAAAACTCACCTTCCAGGTGATTCATGAGAGTAGAGTCAGGTTGAGTCTGACTGCTGCTCATGCCGGGCTACATTGAAGCCTCAAAGCTTGGGAATTGGGTGACTACCTTATTGTCTTGTTCATTTGTGTAGTGGCTCGGCATCTCATTTATATAAATAGCCTGCTCTTGACCATATCCCATGGTTAAGCAACTAGATTGTTCTTGTACTAGATTGTTTTGAGCGGGCACCATAGCCTTGGATGATGAAGGGGTGCATGGATTGTAGCCTTAAAAGGGTCTAGCCTGTGCAAACTAACCCTAACCTTGATTATAATTTTGGAAAGTGGGTCTATTTGCTTGACCATATTGCTGATATCCTTGATTTGGCTGGTTGTTTTGAGCTTGATGCCTTTTAATAGCCACTAGTTCATTTGTTACTTTTTGTAACAGACTTTTGACTTCATGGAGGTCATTGGATGAAGTAGCAGCTAGCTTTTCTATGTTGGGTAGAAGAGCTAATGTGGGATCAATGGTCTGGATTGGGGGTAACATTTCAGGGAAAAGTGGCATATGAGGTCTAGGAGCTATTTTCCCAGCCTGCACTAGGCAATTCTCAGCCGCTATAGCTATGTCATAGGCAGCAGGCAGCACATGTCCTCCCATGGACTGTATCATAATAGTGATATCATTGTTCAACACTCTTAAGTAATAGAGGAAAGCATAGCTAGGAGTCAGCTTTACCAAAATGGAGATTCTATCCCATGTCTTCTAAAACTGAGTGTTGAAATCTTGCATGTATTCATGTGGGGCTCTTTTCATTGTGGTCAACTGCTCAGCAAGTGAGAGGCAGTCGCTCTTCTCCCCAAATCATTTCATTAAGAAGGTGTCCAATTCATTCCAAGAATTGACTGAATTCATGGGTAAAGTCCCATACCAATCCAGAACTTTGCCCTTGAAAGACAATGCCAGCAATCTAATTGCAATATTCTCCTCAGTGACATTATGGATATTGTAGAGGTTGGCAATATTTTTGATGTGTTCAATAGCTATAATGGGCCCCTCTCCATTAAAGGGAGGCACACTTTTAAGGACTGCTCCTGGAATTCGATCATAATGTTGGAGATTCAAAGGACTCTGACCATGAAAAGTCACAAAGGGTAATGCCATAGCTATGACAGGATGTAACAGTGGCCTTCTCGTGCAGGTGTTTTTTATAGCGGGTCTGGGAAAGTGGTTTGATGAATAAGGATGGGTCCTCTCAAACCTCAGTTGCTTTTCTAAGTTCAAAGGCAATTCAATGAATTCGAAAGGGACACCCTTAGCAATAAATCATGTGGTGATTTTAGGCATAAGAGGTCAGATTGATCTTTGATTAGAAATTGAAGTTCTTATCAATGGAGTCACTAGATGCTGAAAATGGTTGCTTTTGCTGTAATAGGACCAGCATCAATCCTAAAACTTTACTAAATGTAAAAATTGAGTCCCACCGAGTGTGCCAGAAATTGTTGACGTAGTGGATTGCACCCTTGACCGGAGGATGAGCTCCTACCTTCCACATGTCACAATGGAAACTCCCCTCTTGCATGTGGGCCTGGAAAAATTGGGGGGGGAGTCTCTAGATAAGGGCTAGCTCCCTTTGATGCATCTAAGTTATTCTAGTAAGTTGTTAATACGTATATATATATATATATATATATATATATATATATATATATATTGGGGGGGTTGAAAAGAGAGAAGGATGCTGAAAACAACAGAACCTAACCTAATAGGGTGATGCACCAAACAAGTTTAATCTACTCACACTCACACTCAGAACCATAAGGCCACATACATACACTCTAACTGGTAAGAGGGCCAAACTGCAGGGATCTTGACAAGGAGGCTTTAATGGAAGCACACAAAAAAAGGGGTTACCATAGGCACTATAGGAAGAGCACACTGTCTAGTAATCTCCTTCTATCTTTGTGCTCCAAGAATGGCTCTTCTTATCATCTATAGAAATGGCACTTTGTAAATACTAGGTATGTTGGTTTCAACCCTATGAAAGCATTAGGAAGCAATGACTGGACACAAGACTAACACTCAGATGCACTCAGAGATATATGAAACCAGAATAGAGGTAAAAAATGCATATTTTATTGATTCTAGGTAAAGAAATGGTAGGGCTTCACCTTACAATGTGAGAGATCCCTTTCTTGAATGAGAAGTTTTTTAATATATAGAGGAAGGAAAAGGCCTTTTGGCACCCTTTTACAAGTGACCAATGTGCATTCTGAGCATTGGGAAGAGGAAGCTACTTGATAGATAATGTTGTCGGCTCCTATTTTGACTTCAGGCATTTAAAACATAGGCCATGCCATTTGTTTGCAAACAATACCACTCCTTTAAGGCATTCATGTGGCTTGTCTGCTCATCAATGCAAAGTGAAAAAAAAATGGGTCACACCGTTCACTGTTCATGCCTCTTGATGATAAATTCACAGACACTGTGTCAACCACTAGAGTAACTCCTTGATTCAACACCTTCCTTCACCACTTGGACTGTTTTGTCTATTTTTTCACTTGGCTCTTTTGACCCTTCCTGGCTTTGTCTTTTCTTGCTAATTCTTTAGCTCTTTAGACTCCCTCCTCGATGATTTCTTCCTTCTGGCCTTAAGCCTTTGAATTTCTTTGGGTTCGCGCTTAAGTTTGTAAAGATCAACAGTGATTTCATTATCGCAAATTTGACGTCTTTGGGTCCATCATCCTCCTTATCAATTCTTTCATGTCTTTCCCGCTTGCTTTGGCCACTTTTTGCTGATCTCAACAAGTGATACATGGCATGTTCCACTATGGCATCTGCTTAACTTATAGAAGCTTTAGATACCTTTTGAGAGTCCTACAGAAGATGACACATGGCAGCTTCCACTGAGCTTTAAAAATAATATGGAGACATTTGGGACTCATTCAAAATCACACAAATGATGACACTTGGCACACTTTGCTTACTTTAGCAATTCATCTGAGGCCCACTACAGTCCTTACTCAATAATGGAACGAAAGGAAGAAACTGTGGATGTTGACACTTGTCAGCTTCCACCGAGCTTTACAAAGGACACGTGGCATGTTCCGCTACTTTTAGAGACAAATTATAATGTGTCCCAGCTGATGATACTTGGTAGCTTCCACTCTTGGGCTTTTTTTCCTTTTGATCATTCCTTTGAACTGTTTGATTGAACCAATAATTGGTTCAACAATTCAATGGTTCAATACGGTGTTCTAATCATCATTTGACCACTTGAACCAAGCGCTTGAACCTACCACTTGAACCAATCACTTGAACTAACAATGGTTCAACAGTTCAATGGTTCAATGGTTCAATATTTCCAAGTTAGAAGCGATTGAGCCAAGCTGTTGAACCAAAGTGATGAACCAACTGATTGAACTGACTGTTGAACCAACTGCATTAAACCAAGCTATTGAACTAAAGCGTTAAACCAAGTGATGAACCAAAGCATTGAACCAAGTCTTTGAACCAAAGCATTGAACCAAAGTGATGAACTAAAGTGTTGAACCAAGCCATTAAACCAAGTTGTTAAACTGACTATTGAACCAACTGCGTTGAACCAAAGCGATGAACCAAAGCATTGAACCAACTGTTGAACTAAGCCATTGAACTTTGTTGATGAACCAAAGCATTTAAACCAAGTGATTTTCTTCTGACAAGATTTGAAGAAGCTTTGTAAAACCTTGCACTCTTTGAATTGGTTCTCATCTACCAAAAAACTGCCTACAGAGTCCGTAGAACTTTCCTGCAGAGTCCGTAGAACTTTCTTGTAAAGTCCGTATAAATTTCCAAACTTGTGCAAAAATCAAAAAATGAATTGGCTCAGAACAACAGGGAAAGAAGGGGACCGATTTTGGCCTATTGGACCAAAATGGTCAACAGATACATTGGTATTGGTCTCAAAGAAATGAATGATCATTATGTATGTACATTCATTTACTTATGGCTCATGATTTTGATTTGATATTCATGGACATCAAATGATGTATGTGCTGTATTGATTCTTGATGTGATGTACTATTTATTATTTGATGTTAATAGTTGTAGATTATGATTTTATGGGATTGACATTATGTGATTCTTGATTTGATTGATGTGATTTGTTCTATTTATTCCTGATGTGATTGATGATTTTTGATGATGTATGATGTTCTTGTTTATGATGTGATCGTGTTAGCATACTTAGCCATTATGATTATTGATGATATATATGTGATAGATTTTACAAGGGGATATACAATCATTTTAGCACATCTCTACATATACTTTGCAACTTGATTTTTTATATTGCATTTGACAGGATGTACCACAGTTATAAAAAACCATGATAACACTATTTCCATTTATGTAGGGACTAACTCAAGTAGAAGCATATGAAAAATCACATCATGATATGAAATACCATGATGATTATTTTTGGTTTATATGGATTGAGTTAAGACACAATAATAAAATCAAACAAATAAGCAAACAAGTAGACAAACACATAATCCTTTTAAAAATAAAAGACAATGAAAAGCATTATTTTGGTTATGCATTTGATAAAGTGCATGCCTGATAGGCCCCTAAGCAATAGCATATGCAAGAGATAAAATGCCACAAGACTAGATTGGATGGACAACTGATTGAATGACATAAATAGATGTGATGTTATGACTACAACAGCTTGTTGAGAAATGTAGAAGCTTAAACAAAAAAGAGGGGGGCATGGCAATATGGTTGAGTTGTCCTCAGAAACCCCATGTAATTGAGTGTTCCCTACATAATATGTGTGAATCTCATTTTGATGTAGTTATCCCCTTAGGTAAGATGACATGGATGAGGTCAGTAAATTATAATTAATAGACGAAATACCCCCCCCCCCAAGAAAATGGCATTCAAGGGAGTGAAATGGAGAATGATGTATTTTACTAAAATAATAATGATTTTATTCAAAATAGAAGGAAATCCAATGTAGAACAAGGTTGCTAAGTGAAAAGGGATTTTTTATCCTTATATCTCTTTTTCATATTTTCTATATTTTTTAAATTTTTTGGGATTTTGGAATTTTTTGGATGTTCTAATGTTTTTCAAATTTTTAGATTTTCTAATGTTTTTGGGATTTTTGGATAAGTATATACAAAAGGATTTTTTGGATGTATATACAAGGGATACTTATAAATGGAAAAATTGACTCTAGTAGTGGATGTGAAAAGTGACACAAGATGTGAAGGATGGATACACTGGTCCAAAAGAAGCTCTTCAAGGATTGAAAGTCAAAAAAACTACTTATGTGGCACTTTGATGTCCTACTACAATGATATAGTCACACTCTAATCATTTCAAACCTATTGTACCCTGTAGTACCTATAATTCACCACCAAGGTCAAAATGGGAATGGGATTTTGATAATGAGTTGGATTGGATGAAAGGATGTGGACCTACCCCTAAGCACAGGGGTACTCATAGACAATGTTTTGATGTTCAAGTGTAAAAATGATTGAGATACATGATTTTCATGGGCTTGTCTAACTCTTTCCCATCCTTTGTAACTAATATGTAGGCACTTGAGCCATCATTAATTGTTATGATGTAAATTTACCTTTATTTTCTCATTATTCATTAGTATTTCTCTAATTTTATTTGATAACTAGGTCATCAACCTCAAACTCTCAAGATCTGATGCATTTTTCATAGTTACAATGTTGTCAGTTCTAATATGCTTTGAGGTGATTGAGATTGACTAGCCATTTTTCATCTAAGATTTCAAACTCTTATATTCAAGTAAATCCATACTCCTTATCATCAATGATATACTATAGTGAAATAAGCATGAAAGGAAACTTCATACCAATAGGGAGGATGGCCTCTGATCTAAAGACTAATGAATAGGGCATTGTACTTATGGGTGTATGGATGCTAGTGTGATAAACCCATAAGGTAGGACAAAGATGCAAGTGTCATTCATGGCCAATGTCATTGACAATCATTTTAAGTATTTTGACAATTGTTTCATTAGATTCCTCAACTTGGTCATTGCCTTGGGGATAATAAGGATTTGACCATCTGTATTGGATATGGAACTGAGTATAAAGGGCTCTGACATCCTTATTTTTAAAAAAATTATCATTATTAGAAATGATCATGGAATGAATTTAGTAACTACAAATGAGATGATTGAGGATGAACTTTGATATCTACTTCTTAGTTACACAAGTGAGGGGAATGGCCTCAACCCATTTTTTAAAATATTCAATAGTAGTTAGGATGTGATTATGACCATCAAGTGAGGTGGGGTTTATCTCTCCTATGAGATCAAGTCCCCATGTTGAGAATGGACAAGGATTTGATATTGGTTACAATGTTTATGATGGAGTATGATTTATATCACCATGCTTCTGCCAAGAAAACCATTTTTTGACATATGTACATGCATCAGTTTCCATGGTTGGCCAATAGTATCCTATGCAAAGGATTTTATTAACAAGGACCATTCCACTAGTATGGTCCCCACATATCACATTGTAAATGTATTTGATGGTTAAATTAGCCTCTCTTGAGTTTAAACAATGAAGTAGCATTCCATCATAGCCTCTACATTAGAGTATGATGTTGAATAGGGTATATCAAGATGCATTATGGATGAAATATTTTGGTCAGGTTTGTGATAATTCATTAGGAAGGTTATGATCATGTAGGTAGGTGTAAATGTTGAGGTACCATGGTGAAATATGATAAAAATATCACATGCCATCTTAGATTTAAGATGATTATATGTAATAATAATGAGTTTCTTGATCATAAACTGATACTATTAAATATTTGAAGACATCTTGAGGAGTGATCCAATGGTAACCATAGCATCTATTGATCTATTATTAGCCTATGGTACTTGCTCAAACTGAATATATTCCAAGTACTATTTGACATTATCTACCATTACTTTGTAGGGCAAAATCTTGTCATCTTTTGTCTAATATTGATCATTGACTTGGTTGATTATTAACTGTGAATCACCGAAGACTAACAAGTGTTGGATAGTCCACTAGATGGTGAGGTGAAGTCATACAAGGAGGGCCTCATACTCTGTAATTTTATTTGTGAGTAGTAATTTGATGTGGAAAGCTTTGAAGATAAAGTCCCTCTGTGGTGTCATAAATAGTAAATGTGCCCATAAGTCATGTGATGTGTATGACCCATCAAAATAAAGTTTCCATTGGTGTGATTCTTCAAGAGAGAAGATAGATTCATCACAAAAACCTATGTTTAAGGGATGTTTATCTAATAAAAGAGATTCTACAAGTTGATCTATAATAACTTAACCTTTGATTGTTGTTTGATTAGCATACTCTATGTAAAACTCACTGAGTATCATTATCCACTTAACCATTCAGCCTGTAAGAGCTGCCTTTGATAGAAGATATTTTAGTGGATCTACCTTAATAATGAGGATGTTTGATTGTTAATCATATAGTTCCATAGTTTTTAATATGTGAATACTATCATTAAGCAAACATTTTCCATAGGTGAATAATCATGCTCACAGGCCACTAAAGTTTTGTTTAAATAGTATATGGCCCATTATTTCTTGTTATCATCATGCTAAGCAAAAATTACCCCCCCCCAAGGTATGTTGAATTTTAGAGATGTAGATTAATAATGGATTTATTGACATCAAAGGGACTATCACTGGTGAATTAGCCATGCATTGGTTCAATTGTTTAAAGGCTTATTGACAATCATTATTACAATGAAATTTAGTGTTCTTCTTGAGTAGGTGTATGAAGGGACTGTGGACACTATTTCTAAATTATATAACACATTAGTCTTTTAAACTTGGAAATTACATATCATGGATGTACCTTAAACTTTTAGACCTTCCCACTACTGAAAGGCTTCCATACATTATCTTATATGCCAAATTACTTATCTCTTAGTCTGACCAATGTTATTATGATGACTCAAACCTTTTATCATGCCTAGAATGCTATAAACTTGATTATCTTGTGTCTCTACAAGTTTTGAACTTATGCCTTTTTTCCAACATTTTGGACACTTGAATCCCAATTAAATTCCTATGTCGATGCAAGTGTCCTACCCTGACGTAAGTGTCCAGTGCTTTAAAGTCATCTAATTTACAAATAAAATGTATCTCTATGGTCAGTTTAAGTTCTTTAATGTAAGATATTCTCCAAAATAATGATATATATACAAGATCAACCCTCATTCATTCCTCACCTAGCACAGACCAAATAGCTCACAAGGCAACTTATCAAAAGCATCCAATTAAGTATTAAAGTGAGAAAAGCTTCCCTATTTTTCCTTATTTCCATATAAATTATAGGGACAACACATCTATAGGTCTAAAGTAATGAAGGAACATCCCATGAGCTACATTTTCAAAGTTATGAGATAGGTCACTCTATGTACTTGTTTATCACACTTTGCATCCTTATGCACACACAATCCAACATGTAGGGGAAAACTACATAATCTTGAGGCCCTCTTTGGAGGATTGGCTATGTAGAAAACATTCATTGATATAGGGGCCTTTAGGGTAGCTCAACATCATGTGCCCACTAACCCATTTTTAACATAGCCACTATGAAGATGAAGAATTAGGGTTTTGCTATTTGACAAGGAGCAATAATCCATGATCCAAATTTGAGCACACTAGAGAAAAGGTGACATAGAACCTAAAATATTCTAGGTGGTCACATCTAAATCCATAAGGTATTTTGTATAGGACACCTGCATCTAGGTTAGATAAAAGTGTTGACATAACCATCTAAGGTCGGCATGAGTGTATAAGGTCACAGAAGTGCTTAATCCAAAATCTAATGACTGATCCATAATTTACTTCCAGTCTAATTCCTTCCTATTCTAGATATAGATATGTATTAGCATCATAACCAACTAGTTATCTTGTTTTAATTATAATTAAAATATCTAACATAGTTTTACTTTCTATTTTTAGTATATCACAACATAATAAATTTAGTATATGTTTTTTTGAGTTTGTAAATTAATTGACCTAATTTAGAGATAGTCTACCATCCTTTTACCCTAGGCTATCTCTACCAATTTAACCCTAGATTCCCTAATCTATATTTTAGGGTTAAACATTTGGTGAACCCAAACTTAGGTCCCTAAAACCCTAGATATTCATTTAGGGTTTCTTGATTCTCTATTTCTAATTTTTGATTTAATAAGTTCTCACAAATTTAAAAATCAAAATTTCCCCTTTTATACAAACATGTTTAATATGGATATATCTCTTAGTTACTTCATTTTATAATACATCATGGTAGTTTTTACTTGTTATGTTCCATGTTTGATTAAATCAATTAAAAAGAGTAACCAACTTGATCGATATAATGAGAGGGTTTCAAAATAAAATCAGAATTTAAGCCCTTTTTACAATAATTATTACAATAGCATTGAGCCTCTTCCTCCTAACCCTAAGGAGGGTGATAGATACCTCCCTCTAACCAGGTCCATGCTATCACTCCTTCAAGGAGTAAGGTAGATGGTGTATTTATTCATGTTCAATCTAAGGTACCTAGGGTTTGTGATTATGAAAAATTAAATCATTCTTATGAATAAGTCAATAAAAGAGTAGCAAAATAATTTTAGTTCAAAGATCCAATTATTGGAAAATCAAATTACATACCTACAAAATCCAACACATGGTAGTGTGTATTCATATAAAATGAAAATTTTAGTAACTTGAATGTGACTAATGACACCCAATCCATAGGTCCATCTTACTTGATCTCATGACCCTCATAAGCATGTTTTCATTGATTCCTAGTCATCAGTTGCTTTTCAGACTAAACCCTTGATGACCTAGGCTATTCTTTCCATGATAAATCCATCCCTCTAGGTCTTGTTCCCTCAGGACAATAGTGCCTAAACTTGGACTATAGTGTTGAAACTTAGGGTGTCCTATTTTTGGCATTGTTGTCCAAGTGCATTTTGACTTCTAACAGTCATATTCTTCTAAATCCTTATCCTAATTCATATCAGCCTAACATGAATTCATTTAACCCATGATCATATAATCCCTTATAAAATGCCATTCAAAGTCTATTTAGAAGGGTTGGCTCTCATTTATATGAGAGAAGCAAGACTACTCAAGCACTCTTCCTTATTCTCTGCATACAACCATCCAATAGTATTTCAAGCTTATTCAAACCTTTACACCAGTCTCTAGTCATTCCAAGTACACCCAATTTTGTATTTTCATCACACTATTACACCAAACACTTCAATGGAAGAACTACGTATAGCTTGATCCCTCAAAGTATTGGTATGTAGGCAGCATGCCTACACATGAGGTGTGAAGTGCATCTAGCATATCCTTTACACACTAACCCCTTTTCTCTATTTACCAAAGTTCTATTTAATTACATAGAAGACACAAGCACATGAATAATAATCTATATAAGGATTTTTGTTGACAGTGAGGATCTAAAATTTGGTATATAAGCATACACATATGTTTTAAACAAAACCCAAAAAAAGCATATCTCTATGAGTAGTTTGGACAATAGTGGCAAGACCAGGACTATAGCATAAGATAGTAGGGTGCCTATTTTTTACTATCCTATCCAATCAAAAAATGAACCCTAGATTCCTATTTATGATAGTCTCCCAAGCCTTCACATAGATTTCCAGACCCTGTCTCAATCGAAACAACACAAAATCAAATAAGTTTGATTCTCTCTCTCTCACTACTATTTTTAGACAAGCCTCAACTATTGTCAAATTTCATAAATTAGTAGCCTAATTATTGTATATTATTTACTAATTTTATCTACTCAAACCCATTTATTATTTAGTAATTAAACACCCAATTTCTAAAAAATAATAAATGATTCGGTGAACCCAACTTACTTTGAATTTTGCATTAAAACCCTAGAAACCCTAGGGCAAATTCTTAGCTAATTTTTCCCATTAATTTCTAAATTTTTTTTATTAAATATTAAAATCAGACATTCCTCTCAAATTTTAAAATTTCATAGTAAAATTTTAAAATAAATTTATTTCAAACCCTAGTTGCATCAACTAACTCCCAGTATTTTTCTAGTAATTTTCCAATCAGAATTTTTAGTTGTATATTAAAATCAGAAAATCACTTTAAATTTCAAAAATTCATAGTAATTTTCAAAAAAATATTTTTCTCTAAATCCTAGTTGCATCTACTAGGTCCCTTTAAATCAAGCACTTTTCCATAAATTTTTTAATTTTACATTACAAACTTAGCTCAAAAATTCAAATTCAATTTCAAAAATTCATAGTATTTGGCAAAAATATTTTTGAAAAAATCCTAGTTGCATATACTACCTCCTATTTTGCTTCTTGAGGTATCACCTTACATCCATACTCAAATTACAAAAATGTTGCTCATTTATTTACAAATTTTTCTTACAATTCTTGCAAATAATAAGGAAACCATAATGGGCCCTATCATGTACATGAATGATGAAGTCTATCATATATTAGTACAAAGCTTCATTCTTTGCATTTCATGTTTATTTTGCATTACATGGGATGATTTGGAGCAAGTTATTCTTACACATGTTAATACATATTTTGCATCACCCCCCTTGGAGCCTCTACCCCATGTCGATTCATGTTGTATGGTCCATTTTTCTCTTACCTAGGTCATTACCCATCGCCAAAGAGCCCAATTGACACCCTTTGTCCCTCCACCACCTCAACCTATCGATTTCCTTCACTCTCCTCTAGTAAATACTACTACTCTTATATGAATAGTAGATAATACAGTTAGAGATATTACTCAGCATGCCTCTAGGCCTCCTCCACCTAGCTAGGAATCCCATCATCCTTTTATTCCTACTCATCCCAGACCCAACCCACCTATACTAACAGATTTGCACAAGGCATATGACATTGTTGATCAAATAAGAAACACTCCAGCTAAGATTTCTATGTTATAATTACTTCAAAAAGCTAATATATTTAAGGACATTCTTTATTAAGAACTCACTCAAACTTATATGTCGATTGATTCAGAACCTTCTTATTTTGCATCAGTGTTCAACACTTTAAAAACTATAGAAGATGTAATTTCTTTTGATAGTGAGGAAATGCCTTCTCATATAGTTATTGATCAAAATTTGCCATTATTCATATAAGTTCACATCAAAACTAACACAATCAAGAGAGTTCTTGTTGATAGTAGTTCCAAACTAAATATATGTAATATAAAATTCTTACAGGCCATGGGCATAGATTTGGCATCTATGAAAAAATCATATAATAACATTTGAGAGTTTTATGATAAACCTCGATAGACATTGGTCACTATTACTTTAGATATCATGGTGGGACCAAAAACCCTCTTTACATAGTTCCAAGCCATGCCAGGTCCTCTCTACTATAATATTTTACTCGGATGACCCTAGATACATACTATGGGGACCATTCCTTCTACTCTCCATCATTACATTAAATTTCTCCATGGGGGATATATATAAACATGTCCAGCAGACAACCAGTCATTCAAGTATTGTCAAACTACAGAGTCATCTTCAACTATTTCACTAGATGGGACACCTATCTCACAGTACAGCCACCACCTCATAGCATTTCTCTTGATCAAATACACACATATGAGGTTGGAGAGACTAGCACTTCTTTCACTCCTCCACTTACAGTCATGCCTTCAACTCTAGATATTTTATCAGTCATAATAGCTTCAGCTATCCTAGCTACTCCTTCAGTCATAGTTCAAAAACATGTTACACATTCACCATCACTGATATTAGTATCAATAGTTCTAGTTGATTCTATAGTTACTCCACCAATTACAGATACCTTTGTAGTAGTACCATCTTCTACTATTACAGATGATGAGATTCCTATATCATAGTTACCCCTTGTGGTAAATTTTGAGTTACCATATGTACATGATGTTGATATAGATTCACAAGCTTCTTCAGATGATGATATGACACCCACACTCATAGATGACTATTTGTGTTGATTGAGTTGTACACCAGTTGGCCCAGGAGAGTACTAAGATGACTAGAGATCTCTCATACCACACCCTACAACACTCTTAGCATATTGCACTACACTTGTAGGATATACTCCACACTCATGACCATAGACAGATCACTTGGCACATATAGTTCACATGGTTACCTCTATGGATATAGAGCCACTTATTTAGATTTAGGCAGGCATCACACAACATCAGCCACAGTTTATGTTATAGACATTACTTGATCATGGATTGATCATATTACCTACAATATGGCATAGATCTATCAACATATTATCACGTTAGGATGATCACCCATTTTTTAATTTTCATAGGATTACAGGCCATGATACAAACTCATGTATTGCTTTACAACAAAGACTAGATAAACTATAAGATCGAGGCATAATTCAAACTATAACACCACTATCAACACAAACTCCACCACTTCCACTAAAGTCATCTACTAAAACTAAATGCCTCTGAGTAGAGTCAGCATCTCCACTACCAGAGCAACCTTCAGTTTTCCTTCATCAAAATGACACTATAAACATAGCATCTATAGCATATAATGATACTTATGGTGATGATCTTGAGGCATTTGATGATGGCCATGACCCTTTCCTCCATTTCCATCCTAGCAGGCTCCATCCTTGGATCCTTTCCCCCCTCTAGCCTGGGTTTTTTATTATCATGTACATACTACTTTCTTTACATGATTATACATATTCTATTTTCAACATTGCTTGTACATAATCTCTTCTACTTGATTATACATAGTTCAAATTTTGAAAAAGTACAAAAATATCAAAAATACCAAAAATGTTCAAATATATCCAAAATACAAAAACATTTCGATTGTATGCATCATCCATGCTTTATATTTCTACTACTATGCTAGACTTTCATTTATTTTTATATGTTATTATTTGTTGATTTATCTACATTACCATGCTTCACTTTATCTTATTTGAGTGTGTGCAATGACATCTAGATTCTTGATTGCTTCACTTTATCATTGAGGGGGCATCCTACTTCTACATTTGAGACACACATCGATATACATACCCATTGGGGGCATCTTCTACATGACTACACCATCCATGTTATGTCATTCCTACACTACACACTCCAAGTTATCGTGTTGATGTACATTACTTAATATATTACACATATTACTATATTGACATTTTACTAGTATCTAGCACTTGTGTATCTTTTAGCATATACCTAGTCTTGTACTAAACATGTCTTGCATACTTTCACTCTTAATTTTATTAGTTAGGTGTGATTTTATCTTTCCAATTATTACCTGCTTTCTTTTTTTTTTTTAGCATAGCTTGATGAGTTTACATTTTTTTAGTTCTTGTTCCATGTCTTGTATGTGTTTTAGGACATTTGCCAATGTCCTTTACTTATATTTATGTGTGTGCCTTAGGACATTTGCTAATGTCCCTTATTTTTACTCTTTTATGTGTTTGTACTTTATTTGTTTCAATTATATGTGTTATTTGAACATGCCTTGTATTTTTGCTTTACAGTTTGAGTGACATGTGCCCATGTCCCTTGATTGTGTGGGCCCTTGGCCACCCTTGTATGCATCTTGATTTTTGTTTGGTGTGCTTGTGGCCTAATTAGTTTTCTTATTTGTAATGCCATGATACATATCATGCATTTCCTTTCTTTCTTAGATGCTATGATGGACATAATGCTCCATCCCTCCTTACTAACAGCTAACAAGTAACACTTTCAATTCTAGTTCAGTACATTACACATGTTATTACATTATTATATCTATCTAGGCATACCCTTGTTAATCTAACAATCTCTCAATATAAACCATGGTATATCTTGAGATGTCTTGTTGATTATCATTGCTATATCATATACATTTCTAGCTTAACACACTTGTAGGACTCTTTATTTTGAGGGTAGTCATTACAACATCGTCATTCCTACCCTCAAAAGAGGGGGAAACAAACAAGGGTTTTTTCATAGATATTAGAGATACTAATGGTCAAAAAAACAATTTTTAGAACACTCAAAATAGAATCCAAACATCAGACTAGGTAGACAACAAAGAATCTAGAATAGTTATTAGATTTAGTCCTGGACAATAGTACCAGAGTTAGACTACAGTGTTAGACAGTAGGGTGTCCTATTTTAGGTGATCCTATCTAGACAGTAGAAAAATTAGTTTTTCTAGAAATAGATAGAAAAGTGAGTTTAGTCATAGGTTTGTTAGCTCAGTACAGTCTATATTTAGCATGTTTCAATATATTTTTTTCTAGAAAATCTAGATATAGGGGGCATCATGCATGGCATGATGGCTCTCACTTCTAGTTTTAGATTAGGCAGTTGATATAACTTCCAAATCAAAATCCATGTTCTAAACACTAGTGATTAGGGGGAAATATGCATGACACATTGATCCTCCCCTTTTTTTAATTTTAGTTTATTTTCTAAGCATTTCTTAGCAATTATGTGCCTTACTCCATTTGTAAGTGGTTGGCATCCTTTTTAAAAGTTTGGCTTTCATACAAGCTTAACTTCCTGAGTTCTCGAGTTCTTGAGTGGCTTCCACATAAGCCAAATTTTTAGTTTTGGAGTGGATTTCATACAATCCTAATCTCCATCTTTTCCGATTTGGCCAAGAGTGGCCTAGTTTTTGGCCTATATTCAGCTATCCATGCCAATATTGTCATATCATAGTGCATTTATGGGCTTCAAGAGACATCTCATATGACATCTATTCCATATTGATATTAATTCATCACTTCACTTCATGGGGAAATGATGGAGCCAAAGGACTAGCTAGCCTTTGTATTCTTAAGCCACCTATTTAGAGGGATTGGACACACAGTCCAAACATTGATTGACACATGCATGATTTATTAGCTTCACTTAGTAGGTGACGATGGAGCCAAAGGGCTTCCCTTTGCATTCTTGATCCACTTTTAGGGAATTAAGAACTTATCTCTATTTGTAATATTATTTTGGGTATAGCACACACCCAGCACAATATAGCATCATAACAAGTTTTTTATTGGTTTACATACCTAGTGAGGTGTATTTGTTCCTTTCTCTTCCTCTATCTCTTACACAACTTTTATACATTCTTATTTTAGATATAACATATCTAGAAAGGACTAGTCTACTCTATATTTTTCATTACAGATTCACACTTTGCACCGTGCTCTCTCTACGCACATCCAGCATCACATAAATTCATGAGGTTCACCTTTATAGGTAATTTCAGGTATGCTTTCTATTTTTCCTTTATATTATTATTTCACTTTGTTACATCATTAGAATAAAGTGGGGACAAATTTAGTCATATAAAATGCAAAATTTCATTACTTGAGTGTGACTAATGACACCTAATCCATAAGTCCATCTTGCTTGCTCTCATAACCCTCATAAATATGTTTTTACTGATTCTCAATCATTCATAGCCTTCTAGACTGAACCCTTGTTGACCTAGGCTATTATTTCCATGACAAATCCATCCCCCTAGGTCTCTTGCCCTCAAGACAATAGCACCCAAACTTGGACTATAGTGTTGAAACTTAGGGTGTCTTATTTTTGGCATTGTTGTCCAAGTGCATTTTGGCTTCTAATAGTCATATTCTTCTAAATTCTTATCCTAATTCATGTTAGCCTAATGCAAATTCATTTAACCCATGATCATTAAATCCCATATAGAAGGCCATTCAAAGTCCATTTAAAAGGGTTGGCACTCATTTAAAAGAGAGAATCAAGAATACAAGCAAGACTACTCAAGCACTCATCCCTATTCTCTACATACAACTATCCAATAATATTTCAAGCTTATTCAAACCTTTACACCACTCCCTAGTCATTCCAAGTACACCTAGTTTTGTATTTACTTGCATTTTCATCACACTATTGCACCAAGCACTTCAATGGGAGAACTACATATAGTTTGATCCCTCCTTGAAGTATTGGTATGTAGGTAGCGTGCCCACACATGGGGTGTGAAGTGCATCTAGCGCATCCCTTACACACTAACCCCTTTTCCTTATTTACCAAATTTCCATTTAATTGCATAAAAAACACAAGCACATGAAGAATTAGCTCTATAATGAGTTCAATTGACAACAAGGATTTAAAATATGGTATACATGATTACATATATGCAACAAACAAAACCAAAAAAAATCAAATCTCTATGAGCAGTTGGACAATAGTGGCAAGACCAGGACTATAACACTGAACAATAGGGTGTCATATTTTTTATGATCCTGTTTAATCAAAAAATGAACTCTAGATTCCTATTTATGATAGTCTCCAAAGCCTACACATAGATTTACAAATGTTGTCTTATTCAGAAAGCATAGAATCAAATAAGTTTGATTTTCTCTCTCTCACTACTATTTTTAGAAAGGCCTTAACTACAGTCAAATTTCATAATTCAATAGCTTAATAATTGCATATTATTTACTAATTTTATCTAGTCAGATCCATTTGTTATTGAGGAATTAAACACCTAATTTCCCAAAAATAATAAATCATAGTGTTAATCATGTGTTTACATCCTCATCTACCAATGTTATTCCAAATAAGTTATCAAATCCAAATGAAAAGCTACAACATAATACATCTAAAACAAGTGAGTCAAAAAGTGACCAAAAGGCTACTATGAGTTCAAGTGAAATCTTAAGATAAATGATTCTAGACAAAGTTATCAAATTACCTCCTCCACATCCTATAAGATGATCCAAATACTATTGTGCATATCATAAAATGCATGGGCATCATACAAATTATTGTTTTGAATTAATAAACAAAATACAAAGTCGCAAAGGTAGTGGTGATCATATCATTGATACATCAACCAAGAACACGATACACATTATAAATATCTCTTATAAACTAAAAATAACAAAACACAAAATGTGGTTACTGAAGAAAAAATTAGGGTAAAAACATTTGTAAATATTAAATTTAGAGCTAAAAAAGGTTCAAAAGACAAAGTAGATCAAGAAAAGGATACAAGCTTACCTCTCAATAATGATACTCAATTTTCCAAATAGTGCAGTTTTGGAAAGAAATATCTACAAAACTTTAGTTATCATGGTAAAAGATTGGGAAAACATTCCCAAGGCATCATTCATCCTATTTCCACATATGATTAGAATGACCCTCAATATGTAGGTTATATTGGCAATACTGATGCAAATAATTCAAAGATACATTTGGCCATTACAAAAGAACAAGAACCTACAAATGAGAAAAATTCAAAGAATAAATCATAGATAGAAAATATATTGTCAACAAAAAGAGCAATGGGTACATAAAATATTTAAACCATGATGTCTAACAAAATAAGTCAAAAATCAAGAGATAATTGAAAAATCTAAGGTTGTAAATGTGGTTACAAAGGAGGAAACTACAAATATCTCTTCAAATAAGGCCAAATTAACTGCTCATATAGATGGTAAATAATATTTAGATAAAGAACTCAATAAACTATGTTTTGATCCACTCGATAACAAAAGCTATCCCAAAGGAAAATATAGTATCAGATGATAGTCAGAAGGCTATATTTAACACAGCCAACCCTCTAGAAAAATAGACTAATATGTCTAAGGAAAAAGAGGTAACCTTTTGATAGAGGAAGTCAATGAAGAAGACAAAGTTCCAAGAGTTGGATAGGAAGAAGTAACTCTAGAAAGTCCCACTAAAGGAGAAGCAGACCCACATCTAAATATAGACATTTTCCATGCTCTAGAAGTCAAAGACCAAGTAAGAAACTACTTAGCAATAGGTGTAACAGGACAAAGTGGCAGTAATTAACAGGAGGAATGGGTTACCCCAAAGAAAAAGAAGTAAAGAGATAAAAAAAATCTGTAGGTGTTGGCACTGAGCCCAAACAAGGGAGGCCAACCCTAAGAGAAACAAGACAAAGAGAGATTGCTAAGGAGATTGCCAGTGGTAAACAGAATACACTGGAGACCCAACCCCCCAAACCCTCTAAATGAGAATATTATCTTAGAATCTGAGGGGCTTTAACAGTCCCTCAAAGTAGTTTGAGGTTAAAAACAACCTTTTAGATAATAAATTAGATATTTTATTACTCCAAGAAGTCAAGATGAGTGAGGAGAATTTCACAAAAATTGCTACCTATATATGGCCTAAGGTGGCTTTTTGCATTAGATGGATCGAATAATAGAGCTTTGAGACAGAAATTATGGATAAACCTAAGTAGTTTCAGGAATAATCCCTAGAACATTAGATGGATGTTAGCCAGAGATTTTAACACTCCTCTATACCCTTCTAAAAAATAGGGTGGAATTATGGATTACTTGGATAGCATGTTTGACTTTACTGAATTCATCAATGATTGGGGGTTATTGGACATAGAGCTGCAAAACCAAAATTTTACCTGGACCAATAGAAAAAGAGGAGATCAAATGATTGAGGTTAAATTAGAAAAATTTCTTATATCAAGCAACTGGAAGGATTATCATAATATGCAGGTGCAGGCTTTCCCTAGAACTATGTCTGACCACTACCCGATCTTCCTTAGTTGGAGAGAACAGGGACATTTCGGACCTTCCCCATTCCATTTTGAAGTTATGTGGATCAAACACAAAGACTTTAGACAAATGGTGGCCCAATGGTGGAAAATTCCTATTTAAGGTACTCCTATGTTCAGAATAGTCAAGAAACTCCAACACATTAAACAAGAAGTTTATGGATGGAATAGATACAACTTTGGGCAGGTCTTCCAGCAGAAGAAAAATATAGTGGGAAAACTCAAGGATATACAGCAACTGATAGATCAAGGGGATGACTCTGAGGACACTTTAGAAGAAGAGAATATCCTATCTTCAAAATGGAAGAATGTTATGGAAAGAGAAGAGGTTTTTTGGAAACAAAAATCCCGTGTTCAGTGGCTTAAAGAGGGGGATAGGAACACTGCCTTTTTTCATCTCTCAGCTATGAAACATAGGAAAGCCAACTCAATAACTAAGCTTATCCTAGATAATGGTGACATTATTACAGAGGATAATGAAATAGGGGAACAAGCCAGGGCATTCTTTCAGAATCTGCTTATGGAAGAAAATAATAATGATAGAATCGATAGACCTATGAATCAATTTATTGATAAAATCCCCTATTTGATAATAGAAGAAGATAATTTGGAGATGTTAAAGCTTATATCCAAGGAAGAAGTCCATGTTGTTTTATTCTCCATGGGTGCTTTTAAAGCCTCGGGTCCTGATGGCTTTCCTCTTATATTCTTTCAAGAATATTGGGAGATAGTAGGAGCGGACCTCATGGCTGTTGTGCATTATTTTTTCAGATCCGATAAACTTTTGAAACAAGTTAATAACACCTTCATAGTACTTGTTCCTAAAAATCACAACCTTCACACCTCACTGATTTTAGGCCCATTAGTCTATGCAACACTGTGTATAAGTTATGTACTAAAATGCTAGTCATGAGGATTCAACCTTTGCTAGACAAAATTATTTCTCCTGCTCAAAAAGGTTTCATCTCGGGTAGGCAGATTCTTGATGCTATGATCACCACACATGAGACTATTCACTCCATGGATAAGAACAGAATCCCTAGGATGGCTCTCAAGCTTGATATTTCTAAAGCTTATGATAGAGTCTCATGGACTTTTTTATTCCAAGTGATCAAAAAATTTGGGTTTAATGATAAAATGTCTCACTTGTTATGGAACTTGGTCTCTTCTTCAAAATTCTCAGTGCTGGTTAATGGTGTTCCTAGAGGGTTTTTCTCATCCTCGAGAGGAATTCATTAGGGAGACCCTCTCTCCCCATACTTATTCATCATTATGGTTGAGGCACTGGGAAGATACATACAAGCAAATATAGCCTCAAAAAATCTAGTGGGTATCAAACCTGCCTCCTCCCTTCATCCTATGGTGGTACAGTAGTTTGTGGATGATACCATCTTCTTTGGCATCTCATCAGTGATTGAAGCTAGAAGATGGAAGAATATCTTAAATAATTATGCCAGAGAGTTGGGATAAAGGATAAATTTCCAGAAAAGCAATGTATATTTCTTCAACACTCCTCATGAACTTAGACATATAATCATTGATATATTAGAATGTGTTGAAGCTAGCCTACTAGCTACCTACCTAGGTTTCCCACTCTCGATCAAAGAGGTATCTCCTAGATTTTGGAATGGAATTGTGGAAAGAACGCAGAGGAAACTTCTTGGTTGGAAGGGGAAACTACACAGTAGTGCTGGAAAACCACAACTTCTTCGAGCTTCATTGCAAGGTATTCCTACATACTTCTTGTCTCTTTTTAAAATTATTGCATATTTTGTTGAGAAACTAGAATAGATCCAAAGGAAATTTTTATGGACAGGAGTGGAAGACAAACAGAGAATGTCTTTAGTCAGATGGGAAAAAGTGTCTTCCAAAATCTCATGGTGGACTTAATATTAGGTCCATCAAAAACATGAACAAAGCCCTTCTCTCAAAAGTTATTTGGAACCTAATCCATAAAAACAATGATTGGGAGGAAATAATGTATGCTGAATACATGCATAGCATTGATGATTCCAACTTTCTTCAACAGACGGGATTACCCCAGGGATCTGTGATATGGAATAAAATGTTAAAAAGTAGAAGCCTTCTCAAATAGGGAATTAGATGGAAACTTGGAAATGGCTGGCATATGAAATTCTAGGATGATATTTGGTTAAAGGACAAGGCTCTCATCACATAGGGAAACTATGGAGAGATTGCTGACTTGACTATCCAATTTTTTGGAGATAGGGTCAGTGATTATATAGAAATAACAATGGGATGAGGAGCTAGAAAAATATTTTGGATTGCTGTGTGCAGTAGCCTGAGCTTTTCTCAAGAGTTTGGGAGATCTAGTTTTGCATTCAGAAGATCAGAATCCCTCTCTTTCTCTGGGAGGATGAACAATACTAGTGGCCAAATAAGAATGGATCATTCTCTGTCAAATTTGCTTACCATCTGCTCATTCTTGAAGCTCAGAATAAAGATGTATGGAAAAAGGTTTGGAATCATAAACTTATTCCAATAACATGTTTTGGTGGGTTACTACTCATAACAAAATCCTTACTCAAGATAACCTTCAAAAGAGAGGGTTTACTCTGGTTAACAGATGTTTCCTATGTGGTTCAAAATAGGAATCAGTGTCACACCTCTTTATCCACTGTGAGTTTGCCTAGGAATTATGGGGAACAATGCTTAACAACTTTAGTATTGAATGGGTCTACAATTTTGACCTTAAAGAAGTAATTCTCAGCAAGAACCCAACCTTCACACATCCCTAGCTTATGGAATTATGGAAGCAAGCTTTGCCATGTTTGAGTTGGACTTTATGGAAAGAGCGCAATCACAGAATTTTCAAGGAGACTACTAGAAATGCTTCTCAGGTGTTTAACTCTTTTGCTAAGACCATTATGGAAAGTGTTACAACAGCTCATATTCATGTTGCAGAGAAACCCCTATCTCAAATTAAAATCCAAATGGAAGGTTTTAAACCAGATCCCTGGGTATAATAACTCCAAAATACTACAGAGACTTAATACTAAATGGATCCCCCCTAAACCTAACTAGATGAAACTCAACTTTGATGGAGCATCCAAGTTGGATGGTAAAGCTAGTGGAGGAGGAATTATAAGGAATGATAAAGGATGGATGTCTGCTGTCTATGTTGGTGGAATTGGATTCCAGAGCAATAACTATGTTGAAGTAATGGCTTTACTATGGGGATTAAAGTTAGCTATATCCCTAGGAATAAGGAACTTGAATATACAAGGAGACTCTAAGATGGTCATAGATGCTATTAATAAAGTTTCAAATGTGCGAATCAAGCTAAAAGACATCATTATTGATATCCAATTTATTTTATAAAAGTTTTTCGAAGTTGAGATTTCCCATACCTATAGAGAAGGCAACAGGGTTGCTGATGCTTGTGCCAACCTTGGGCAGCAATTTTTAGGTTGGAGGGTGTGGCGACAAGGTGTTCATATTCCCTTAAACATCAGGGAGATCATTCAAAAGGAGATGACTTGTTAGGAATGAGGCATATTGATGACCCTAAAAAGACCCATATTGATACCCCCAGCTCCTTTGCGAGCTAGAAGGGCAAGAAGAGAAAGGTTGATGAAGAGGAAGAAAATATTAAAGAGACTACGAAAGGGACCCACAAGAATTTGGGCAGGGCCACGAGGGGCCAAGGTGGAAAATCTCACAAGCCTTCCAAAATTAATAAGGAAGGATTCCCCTCTGGAGTGCGAAGGTCGGGGTGGATTACTGGTAAACCAGCCCTGAAGGCCAGACTGATTGATTATTTGGAAAGTGCTTCAGAAGAAGCAACCCAGGAGGAAGAGTCTAAGGAGCTGGAAATCCAAGAAATTTTGGAGGACACTGGAGGGAAGCAGGCTACTAGGGATTTTGAGGTTACTGAGGAGTAGGGTGCTGACACTATGGGAACTGCTAACAATAAGGGGAAAATGTATGGAGAGGAAGCTGGTGAGGGCACTGAGAATGAGACTAATTGGAAAACTAAAATTGGGGCCCTAAAGGATTGCATTTAGAAGCTAGAGAAGGTTTTCTCCAAAGGGCTTTGTAATTCAATTTTGTTGAACATGTCTATGCTGGAAGTGGTGGGTAATACTGGGTATGCTGACAACATGGAGAATGAGAAACTCAATGATCTTATCAAATCAATAGTTATGTAAGGGGAGACCTCTCTGACTCTGGTCTTCCTATGGCTTGTGTTTTGTTTTTGTCTGTTGTTCTCAGTTGTGTCATCGTCTCTCTGAAGGCATTTTTTGTTTGTTTGCCTTCTTGTCTTTTTTGACTGTATAGGGTTCGGCCCCTGGTTTGCTACCTTACTTTATCAAAAACATACCACATAATCTATTCATACCTATAGGACTTAGTACCTATCGAGTGAATCCATCACTACCAAATGAGAAACCAAATATAGATAAATTCAAACCAAAGATACCAAGTACAAACTTACCAAAATATCATGATACACTTTCTACTTATACTATGCACACATATGACACATTTAGTTTAGGAAATGTTATTCTTTATCACTACACAAAGATTATCACCCTCCTCTTTAAATCATTTGGTAGCTTATACAATCTCCAAATATTCAAAAAATTCATGGTATATATGCTTTTGGTTTCATGATGGTAGATAACATATCATTTATTTCTATATACATGTGTTTCACACATCTTTTGAGTGTGATTCAGGCATACACAAATATATGATCTATGCACTTTAAGATGTTGGGCCTTTCCTCTACTTATGTCATGTGGACATTGGGGAATTAGCTTCTTTAATCATGATACATCTAGGTTCTATTATTATATGATCACTTTACATTATCATGTTTGAGCTTATGTACTTGCACATGCCTTTATCCATGCTTATATCTTTTGTAATGTAATTGATATGCTATGTACTTAACATTTTTTGTTAACACATATGATTCATAATCTAGTATGTTATGTTATTTTGATTGCTTACGTGGACATCAAAAAGTGGCCACTAATGGTTCATACCAGACTTTAGATTGATTCTTACCAACCTTTGTAAATCTAGCCTAACAATCACTAAACATCTTAAATTTGGCTTCATAACATACAATTTAGCCTATTAATCCATTAAAAAGAGAAAATGCACCCATGACATTAATTCAAATCTTGAAAAATGCTAAAATCCCTAAACAGAATTAATTAACATGCAAAACTTAATCAAATCCCTACTGAATTCATCCTTGAGCAATTAAATGAAATATCAAAAAGGAAATTCAAAAATCAAGGAATATCCTAATAATTCATAATTACCTCATGTGAGTTGTCCAAAATCCAAAATATTTCACCCATGCCTATTCCATGTTAATCATGAGGTTGAGACACCTTTTAACTCTATTGGGGTTAATTAATGAACTAAGGTGAGGTTTGAACCCATTCTAAGCCCTTTTGTTGAACCTATAAATACAAGCATTTACCTCTTCATTTGGAGATCTTGGACATAGTAACCCTATAATGTTGGATCTATGACTTGATTCACAACTATAGATTTATAATGCCAAAATACCAAGCCAAGACATGTTGAGCCACATCAAGCTACAAACCCAACAATGGTGCCAAGGAGAGGAGCCACACAACTCCATTTGCCAAAGACTTCTTGAGCACAAGCTAAGCAAGCCAAATGAATAAATCTCTTAGAGAATTAAAGAAAGGTAAGAAATCTTGATTTTCTTGCATTTTAGTTGTGATTTTCCAATTGGTTTTATTCATTATGTTCCTCCATTTGATATAGGAAAGATAGTGTTATGCATGTTAGTGTGTTTGTTTTCATTTTGATTTCTTTCATTATGAAGCTAACATATGATCTAACCACCCTTATTGGATTCCTTAATCACAAACAACATGCCCAATGGGATAATATGTTCCCCACATATCAAGGATATGAAGATGCAACTCATAAATTGACATTTGAATGCTTAAATTCCTTCAAATTTGCAGTTTTAACTTTGATTTTCCTACATTTATAATTGTTGAATTATCTCGGATCTACACAAAGATTGACATTGGTTAGGCCTAACTGACATTGATTCTATGTGACCATTATTAGTTCAACCCAACTGAGCTTGGTTCTATGTGACCATCATCAGTCAGCATGTAGGGTAAAACATGGCTTATAAAGATTGCATTGTGAAGCTTTCTAGTATTATTTTTTGTTGTTTCTTGTTTCCAGTAGCTTTTAAACTCTCTTTCTAATCATTGCCTTCTAGGTTTTATTGAGTTTTTAGCTAATCATTGCCTAACCTAATTATTTAATCTATTATGGTTTTGCCTTTAGGTTCATAGGTGATTGATGATGGTCTTAATCAATCAACATCAGTTCTTCACAACTGGCATCGATTGCATTGAACTGACATTGGTCATCTATGACCGACCATGGTCACTTTGTTTTCAAAAATAAAATCTGAGAGATTCTTTTCTAAAGTTTATTTTCTCATAATCAAAATTTATTTAAAGTAGAAAGATACTATCTAATAATTGTAGGTCCAAGATGTGATTTGAATACAAACTTGTAAGTTTTGGCTAATACACATTTTGTTTTGGGATTTTAAAAGGAATCTAGCTAAATCACTCACACTTCATTTTGGTGTTGAAATAAACATGTTAGATCTTACACATTTGGAAGTTGGTGTTTAAAAAGAATTAGAATGGCTAAGTCTTATAAAATACTTCATTCTTTGTGCTTAAAATGAATGCTTAAGTCTTGAACACTTATTTTTGGTGTTTAAAAATGAACTTAGGTTAAATCTTGAACATTTGGACTTTTCAGATTAAAATGAACATAGATGCTTTTGCTTAAGTTATGATATGCAATTAGTTTAATCTTTTTTACTTAATCCAAGGGGCCAAGAAAAGAACATCATCACATTTCAATTTGGTGCCTAAAATCAAACTTTACTCGTAATTGCTTGCAAACTGTTTGTTGATTATTTATTTTTTGTAAAAAGAATAGTGCATGTATGATCTACCCCATCCCCTATAGGTAACTTGGG
Source organism: Torreya grandis (assembly GCA_037957365.1). NCBI lineage: Eukaryota > Viridiplantae > Streptophyta > Pinopsida > Cupressales > Taxaceae > Torreya > Torreya grandis. Next base: position 785,533 of record JARHVA010004003.1, read on the forward strand.
TGATCAAAATCACCTTTTCATTGCATTTTTACCTTATTCTAAGGCATAAAAATAATTTTTTCTAGGTTCTCCCCAAAACTCATATGGTATTGGGTGATCTAAAAGCAACCCTAAAGTCTTTCTACTAGTCTTTCTTTTCATGCAATTTGGCTTGTGAAGGGGATGTCATTAACTCTCACAAGTTTTATATGGAAACATTGACCCAGGGTTCCATTTCTTAGCATTATTTTGACCCCTCTCCATGATGGGGTATACAAATTAGGGTATGCATACTGCTAGAGCTAGGGGGTTGAGCAGTCGACCTCCCACTTAGTAACAAAAGCCCAAATCAGGTCTAGTCAACTAAGGGATTCCACTAAGTAGTCTATGGATGGAATCATCATTCAAATGAATATATTATTTCATGATAATTTGATTGGTCTGAACTTAATTGATGTGATTCTTCTCTTCTATTAACCACACTTGGGATCAATCTAGATGGTCATAACTTGTAAGTTTTAGTCAACTCCACTTGCCACACCTTGATAGGATCTAGGATGATTATACTTAATTGTATTTTTGTCATTTATTATTTTATTTCTTGGTGTGTTGATTCTAAAATTTCTTTATTTATACCATGTCATGAATGATTTTATTTGTTTACATTAATCCATTATTTGAAGAGGCATTATGTCATCTGTTTGACACCTTACTTTTAACTTAAAAAAAATTTATGTCAAAAACATTAAGTATGAAACTTTATTTATATGGGTAATGTTATGCTTCCCGAATCATTTAAATTATTATGCCTTATAAGTGTTTTAAACAAACCATTATCACATTTTTTGGGAATGATAATGTCGTTACGCTACCCAAATTATTTTAGTAGACTTATCTTGTCTTATGTCCAAATTATCAATGTTTGAAACCAATCATTTATGTCTGATTGGATCTTTTTTTAACATAGTCATGTTATTTAAATTTGCCTAGTTTTTCTATCATTAAAACCCTAGTTTACTTAAGTTGAGTTTTTGATTAACTTTTACAAGTTTGAATTCAAATAATTTTTGTTTAGGCATTGACATGCAGGGGTTGATACACAAATCTTTCTCTTTTAGGTTGTGTAACTTAGGTTAATCCATTACTCAAACTTAGAAACTAGATTCTTTGTGCCTTTGTTTGATATAATCATTTTATCTTCAATTGCCTTTTGTTTTGTGTTTTACACCAATTTGATCATGTTTATGTCTAGAATCAAGTGACTTGTTTAAGTTAGAGTGTTTTGAGTTTGTTAGATTAATATCATCCTCTTCATTTCAAGTCTAAATTTTGATGCCACATTTGGCTAAAATTCCTAGCATCGGCCTTGTTTTGAGCCTAGATTTTAACATTGTATTTGGCCAAAAGTCCTAGTGATTCTTTGACCTTTCCTAGTTTAGACCTATTTGGAACATCTTTAGAACTAGAGTTTGGCCTCTTATTTTTAGGTCATTTTACTTGACTTTGTTTGTGTGAGATATTTAGCATTAGACATTTGACATTAGACTATTTTTAACAAGGTCTTTGCATCAAACTTTTTGGAGATACAACTCTACCATAGACCAGGTTAGATAGAGTTTAAACCTCTTTATCTTTTTAGACATAGCTTTTCAGAGTTTGTAGAACCTTAATCCTTTTTTGTCATGAAATATTTACCATTTAATTTGACCATGTCTCACTATACACATAGTGGAGCCATGTATAATCCAAGATATGTAAATGTTGTCATACAAGAGGAATTTGTTCAAAACCCTTTTATAGATGAGGTTGTTTGGGAGGCAGATTATTATCCACCTTACAATACTCAAATAGGGGAATAAAGTTTAGATCCTTTGACTAATTATTTGGTTTCTTTTAACCATTTTTACCATAGGCCAAAATGGGTCAACCCCCTATAGTTAGAATCTTGTATAGGGGATTTTTATCATGTCATAGGGCATGTTGTAGTTCATTTGATGTCATTTCATATACCATTCTAGATTTGGTCATAGTTTAGCTTAGTCCTTATGTCATTTGGTGTCTTAAGGGTCATTTTAGAGTCATATATGCAAGTGGTAGAGTTTCATGGTGTCTAAGCATTAAATAACATGGACCAAGTTACAAAAATCTTAATAATCCATTATAACCTTAAAATATTGATCAAAGGATGAATTTGGAAAAGTTTAAAGGTTGAAACTATCATCAGGATGTCATGAAGAACCAAACTGGATAGCTTACTTGTAAAAGTTATAAATATGCTCAAAAAGCATCACGTGACCATCATACCATGCATGATTAATGTCCTTAGTGCTAAGATTATTCTCTGTAAGTTTCATATCTTGATGAGTCTTCTATCTTGAGATATAAGCCTTCAAAGTTTAGTTTATTGAGTATAAAGGGCCAAACCGTCCTACACATCACATGGAAACACACTAGACATCATGTTTATGCACTTTATAAATGTACCTCAAGAAGCCTCATGATCCAAAGGATTACAACATCATAGATCTCTTCATACCTAGATCATATCCTAAAAGTTCCATGTCCACATGAGATTTCTATCTCAAGTTATGAAGTTTCAAAGTTGGACCTACAGAGTAGGATGTTCATTAAGTGTCAAATTCAAGCCTTGGAAAATAATTGTTTAGGTTTAAATGATCAGTTATAGTCATGTGGACATCATGTAAAACTTGCAAGTTATCTTACTTGAACATTTTGTAAACACATTTACAAATCTCCTAGAACTAACAGATCAAGTGGGCACAATCCTTTTAGTATTAAGAACATCTCTTGCTAATTTGGTGCCTCCATGACCTTTTCGCTTCTAGATCCAAGCCTTCAAAGTTGGTCAAAAAATGAAAAATGTTCTTGTCGACATTGACTTTAAGCTATGGTAAAAACCATTAGTGTCTTAATTTTGACAATTGTGTGGACGTCAATGACAATCGCATGAACATAAAATGATGGTCACACAAACATCAAATTTAGACCATAGTAAATAGCCATTTATTTTCAAATGTAAGTAGATCCAATAATTGGTGTTTATTCATATAAATAGAGATCAATGGTGCAAGATGATTTAAAAGGTCAAGGAGCTTGAGAGGTCACAATGTGGCGTAAGTGCTTAAAATAGTAGACTGGTAACAGGATCCTGAGATCAATACATGATTGACAAGTGGTATGAGCACATTTGAGGTGATATAAGATCGATGGAATTCATTTAATCATGCAAATTAAGATCAATGAGTGAGGTTCAAAGTTGACAAACTAAGAGATTTTAGACAGACAAGTCAAATCAAAGGAGCAGTTTTAACCAAGGCAAACAAGGTCTTACAAGGGTCATCCTTTTGCCATTGGAGATTGGATAAATGCCATTAAAGGGACACATTTATGTATTTAGTTTAAATTACATAAAGGTACTACCATTAAAGTTAATAAAGACCTCTAACTTGAAGGTTTGTGTCATGTAGGGCTCATTCTGTAACTATGTTTATCATTTTTAAAAGAAAGATTCATGCATATGGTGAACTCTCAGTTCTCACAAAGATAAAATGGGTCTATTTTGGACCTAATATAATTAATAAAGGGGGATATATAGTCTATATATCTACATCAATATAATTGCTATAGGAAAACCAATAGTTTGAGATTGGTTTTCCATCTACAGTAGACCTATAAATATGGGGACGAGTTTGAGAATGATCCAATTTGAACAAGAGCTAGCATTTTAAAGGATGCCACAAAGGCATACATGTAGACCCCAATAATTAAATCTCTAGGACCAATTGCATGAAAAGGACCCTTATTTCCACTTTTACATGCCATAATGAACCAATAAAGAGCAGTTAACACCAGGATAAAGCTCTAATAATTGATCTGATGGTTGTAATTGCATTGATTCTAGGACCCAGCTTGGAACAACTTGATCCTACAATTATAACCACCAGGGAGCATCAATGAGGGAATAATGTAACTATGCAACCACTTGAAGTAACTTGGATTAATTAGGAAGCTTGGATGATCATAAATATAGAGGCAATTGTAACTATAGTTCAAATGGAGTTGAGCTCATTGATTCTTATTTTGGCACCAAGATCTCTCTCTCTAAAGGCCCTTTCTTCTATAAATATAGCTTTGGAGCTATTGTTAAGCATCCCTTAGGCTGATATGACTAAACTCTACCAAAAATTATATTTTTCACCTCTTGGAGTAATGAACAGAGCATTTTGTAGTTATCTTCTAATTTTTGCTTAGTGTTTTGTATTTGTTTGATTAGCAAAAGTGGTTGTCATCTTTATTTTGCAGGTCTAAGTTCAACCTAAGTGCTAATAAAATTTTATTGCAGGTCATCTAGTGTGTCTTAAGGTTGATGTCTTAGGTATAGAGTGGATATTTGACTGGAAGTGCTTCAAATAAATTCTTACCCTGATTTCCCTCTAGCCTAAGTCCATCAAATTGGCCTCTAGGTGAAGAATTATTTCTTTAAAACCATCATAGACATTGCATTAGGTATGTTCATAGTCTATTAGTGTGCTAATGAGTTCAATCTTGAGAGCAGATCTTTGAACATTTGGTACATCACCTCCTTTAGATTGGGTTCAATTCATGCAATCTCTAACTCTTTTTTGCAAAAGTAATTAGTTTGCATAGATAAGAGCATTTCAAGATATATTTAGGGAGCTAGCCCTTAAATCTTGAGGCTCATTTCCAATATAAGTACACCCACATACCTAGAAATGTTCCCATGTTGTTCAAATCTAGAAGAAGCTTGAACAACTTATTCTAAGGTGCAAGATTTAATGACAACAGTTACCACACCTCCTTACATAAAGCAAAACCAATAATAGATGGCCCAATATTTAGCTAGCATACCTATAGTTTCAAAATAAGTTCAATAGAAACCATATTATGATACATTGCCATCGATCTATGATGTAGGGGCTCAATCTCTAATAGACTTTCCACATGACAACTTGTCAATTCTAGTAAGAGGGCATTACATGTATTATAATGAACAAGCCTCTTCTAACAACCCTAATGCCATTACACCAATGTTGTATCAAGATCCACGTATGTTTGTCACATAAAGAAGCCTTATGGATGACCACTTCATTCAAATATAGATAGCATACCAGACATATCAAAACCTAGCAGATAACTTTAATAATATGGACATGTCAAATGAACCTCTTATTTGGTCACTTCCTTCTATGGGAGTATTACTTGAGTTGACTAGCCAATAAAATCAAGGTTTTGACCTAGTTACACAAAAAACTTTAGTATAAAACATGTTTAATACCCCAACCATTGAGGAAGTGTCTTTTGCTTTTACATAGAACAGTGAGTAGAACATAGTGGATAATATGTAAGTAACATCCAATTTAGGCCAAAGTGGAGTTAACATACAAACAACTAGTCAACAACCAAATGTGCCTTTAACTAGCACCATTAGTGGTTCTCAAACTCAGGGTGTAGGATTTTATACTTTCCAACCTTAGCCAACTACCTCAAATCCTCAACTAGTTGCTTTTTCAAGCACCCAACAACAAGGATTAAGTAGTCAGTCAATGACTAGTGTCATGCCACAACAAAATATGACTAATCTTACTCCACCCTAATAAGTGACTAGTAATATTCCATAATAGCAGGCACCATCCAATGTACCCATGCAGTAGAGGCAAAAAAAATTACCACCTCAACAAGGGCCAACCAATGTTTTATATCACTAAGTAACAACAAACATACCTCTTTAGTTGTAGACTAATGTGTCGATCCAAAACTAAACGATGTCTAACCAACAATGTGTAAATATTGGTCAGTGATAGATGTCAAATCTCTAACATACATCCACTTCCCAATAAGGATTTATGCAACCAAGAGGTTATAATGTTCCTTAAGTACCTATTAGGCAACAATTATTTTTCATGTAGAATGTATCATAGCTCAATGGTGGGGTCTTGGTTCACAATTCCCTCTCCATCAGCAAGGTATGACTAGTCGGTAGCATGTCCTTATTCTATTCAATAGGCATAGTATAGCCATATACCTCCATCCCAATCATAGTATTTCCAACATTAGGCCTACATACCCAATCCCAACAAGAATATCATACTGCAGTACATGTAATTTCAACAATCACACCCTAATTCATGTATACATATTCCTAATCCATTTCCTAGCCAATCCAACATTCCCCAGTAAATACCTCCATCATACCCTAGTGAAAGTAATCCAATTTTAACACCCAACCTCTACCTCAATAGGTTAATATTCCCACTAGTTTTCTTGAGCAAGAACTATAATAAATGAATGATGCAATTACCCTTATTCAAGTAAGGAAATAGACTAAAAAGTTTAAGTTAGATAAATACCATTTTCTCCAGGGTATGAACCACCAAATTTAGACAAATAAAAGGGGAAAGGTGACCCCAAGACCCATCTAATAGAATTTTTTGTTGCATGTGAACCAGTGGCCTATATAGACATCTACCTTTTATTATTGTTTCCATAGAGCCTAAAAGGGAAAGTGTTGGAATGGTTCTTAAAGTTGTCCAAGAATTTAGTATCAGATTTTGATGATCTTTTGGAAAAGTTCATATATCACTTCTCTTATAATCTCAAGCATGAGATTTTATTGGTAGACTTAATGCAGGTGAAACAAAAAGTTAGTGAAAGCTGTAAAATATATATGTAGCAATGGAGAGCCCTTGTAAGCCGATTCACTCATAATCTACCAGATAAACAATTAGTTGTGTTTACCAAAAATCTACATAGTGAGATATCTTATAATCTGGAGTTGTAGTGTATGCATACATTCAAAGAAATCATTGACAAAGGTTTCATGATATAAAAATCCCTCATTAATAAAAGGACCATTAAACTAACCTCATCAAATCAAAACCAAAACCAGAACAATGGCCAAAATCAAAATCCAATCCAAGCATAAGCATCACATCAAACTCAAGGTAATAAATATGATAAACCCAAGCAGTTCAATCATAATAAGAATGTTGTAGGTAATAGATTAACAGAGTTATGACATGTCTAAATGGTGTAAACATTGTCTACTTAGCCTACGCTATCTTTCCAAATAACTCCTAACCAACAACCTCTTTAGGAAATGAAGCATACATAACATGTGCAACAACCAAAACCAGTGCAACAAATGCAACAAACACAACAACCTATGCCTTTACAAAATCCTCCTCCAAGAAGAAATATGCCTACTCATCATGCCTTTCAACCTTGGACAACCCATTGAATTAGTGTTTCATAATCTTTTTGTAGCTAACCTAATTAAATGGCCTATTCCAAAAGGGAAAATTCTTGAGGGTACTGACATTCTAGACTGGTATAGACCAAATGAATTATGTGAATATCATCAAGTCAATGGCCATAGTTTATAGCATTGTGTGCAAATTAAACATGTCATTGAAAATATGTTGGAAAATGGAGATATCACATTAGATCATGGAGCTTCCATCCCCAATAAAAACCTCAACATTTATCAAGATATGTTTCCTTAACATAACAACTAACAACAACAATAATAGTATCCAGTGCAACATCAATAACAACAATACGACAACTAAGGTTGAACCAGTAGAATCAATAGAAGAACTAACAACATCAAAACCATGGAAAGAACCAAGGTTAGAATGGTGCAAACAACTGAAAGGCCTACCATGTAGTTTCACATGACTACAATGTAGATGTAGGCCATATTGTAAGAGGTCAAATTAACACCATTTCCATTAATCTTAGACCAATTACCAATCAAGCAAGACCGTTGCTAATCATTCCTAATCAACTAACCTATTCTGGTAATACATCCTTGACCTAGGACCATAAACAGTTGAACTATCAAATAGGGATTCCCATGTTTGGACCTTGTATATATAACTTATCATTAGCCTATGATCATGCGCAAGTGTGCCAACAATTGAGAATTATCCTACCTAGTCCTCCTCCACCATCATTTGTTACTAACAATGGTCCTATACCTAATCCCAATTGTGAAATCATAACTTGGTGGTCAAGAATAACCATACCAAGCTCACAACCATCCACCACTTTACCCATCATCCAACTAACCATTCTATCTCAGAATAAGCCATTTCTTACCATCTAAGAAAGACATTTGACATTATGGAATAATTGTAAAATACGTCTGCATAAATATCCATTTTGGATTTATTACGTACACTTATAGTCCATGAAAACATCTTGACAGAGTTCTTTGGTTATTCTAAATTTCCCAATGACATATCACCTAAAAATTTTAAAGCTTTGGTTGGACACCTAACTCCAAGCCAACAAGTAACCTTTAACCAAAGTGATATGTCATCCCTTATCCCACTACATAATAATCCATTATACATCAAAGTTAACATAATGTAACATAAATTGAAATGTGTCATCATAGACAATGGATCGGCCCTAAATATTATGTCTTTTAAGCTCATCAAGCTTCTTGGGTACTCAACAACAGATCTCCAAGCATAAATAATCACCATTAAAGCCTATGATAATGAAGAATGAGAATCACAAGGCACCATTAGCTTTCCAATTATCATTGGGCCCTTGACCCATGATATAATATGCCATGTGTTAGATCTTGACTTGTCATACAATATACTTTTGGGTAGACCTTGGTTACACAAGATTTGTGCAGTCCCATCAATGTTGTACCATTGTATCAAGTTCTCCAATTCAGAAATGAAGGTTACTATTTCAGGGGATTTACATCCATATGAGTGTTACAAACATCTAGAGGTTGATTTCAAAAGCTATAACTAACGCTTTGACATGAATCCAGTTTCTAAGAAGGATAAGGGAAAAATAATACTTGTTGGTTTACTAGAGGCCAAATGTATTGACCCTAATACCCTCAATTCACTTTCCCACATGTCATCTCTTGAAATATCTAATCATTATACCATCTCGAATAATGGCCCAAGAAAATACTTGACCCATGACACATTTCACATTGTAAAGCTTTCACATAACCCAAAGTCCTTTGGAAGATTGAAAGCCAAACCACTCATACAATGGCAAAGAAAGGGGAAAGGCCATATACATAGTCCAACACCTGTCACTTTAATACCAGAGTTTGGACAAGAAAAGGTCCCTCTTAAAAGTGATGAATCATGGTTATATAATGATAAATTAACTGATTGTTACAAGAACTCCAAATATCCCATTCCTAATCAGATCATGGAAAATCAATACTATGGAGGAGGCCTCGATCCAAATCAATAGGGAACACTTGAGCCAATTTCTATGATTAGGTATAAAGGAACCTATGAACTTGGAATTAAACCACCTAGGGGTGACCCCATGTATCTTACTCGAATTCCATCACCAATGACTAGTGATGATGATGGCAAAAGTGAAGCAAAGACTGATCATAACCAATTTGATGACCTAGCCCATACCAATTTATTAGACAATAATGTCATTTTTACCCTTTGACTAGTTATTCATCATAATCCCCTACCATTATATTATCCCCAACTAATAGACTAGGGACAATAAGAATCCAACATGTCAGTTGATGAGTTCTAAAATGATGAGGCCTTTTGTGATTTTTTAGGCCTTAGGGACAACGTTCCATTAGGAGACCACAAAAAAGGGTTCTCAATCAAGTTGGATCCTGAAGCCTATTTTGGAGAATGGGTGAACACCCTTAGCCAGAAATAATTAAATAAAACATTGAAGTCCCAAAGCAAAAAACTCTTTGAGGCACTTTTGGACTAGGGAAAAAGAAAAGATAAAGGTCAGTCTAGTGGTGAAAATATGTTTCAGGCACCATTAGATGGGAGTGTTAAACTTTCTTCAAATATAGACCAGGAGACCACCAATGATGAACTTATCTACGAGTCTAAGTTTCATCTTAAAGAAGAACAAGATTTTGATCAAATCATCTAGGATACCACCAATAATGATGAACTTGTTTATGGGTCTGAATTCAATCTTGAAGAATAGTAGGTGTTTGATCACATCATTCAAGAATTTTCAACAATATTTGTTATATGTCCATCCTTCCCATTGGGGGATTCCAATTCGTCATGTCTAGGAGAACTTGAAGAACCAGTCCTAATAGAGGACTCTAACATAACCAAATAGTTTAAATCTTTGCCCACTATCTTTGAAGATGATTCGACCTTTCTAGTGGAATATATTTTAGAGATAAACATTGGGACTCTAGATGACACAAAATGGATCAAATTAGGCACATCCCTCACTAAGGAATAATTTGAAGTCTTTACAACCCTATTGATGGAATTTGTTGATATATTTGCATGGGCTTACTCTGGCATGCCTGGTTTGGACCCCTCCTTGGTTGTTCACCATCTTTTGGTACATCCTAATGCCAAGCTAGTGAAATAAAAGCTGTGCAAAATGCATCCTCACATTATTGTTTTAGTCAATAAAGAGTTGTAAAATCTCTTATAAATGAGATGTATCAGGCCAATCGACTATTCTTAATGGATTTCCAATGTAGTGCCAGTCAATAAAAAGACATAAGGAATCAAAATTTGCATTGATTTCAAGGACATTAACAAATCTTACCCTAAGGAATAATTCCCATTGCCAAACATTGACATGATTGTTGAATCCACTGTAGGTTATGAAATGCATTTTTTGATGGATGTATTTTTAGGCTATAATCAGATATGAATTGCACTAGAAGACCAACACAAAATAGCATTCACCACTACATGGGGAATATTTTGTTATCAGGTTATACCATTTGGTCTTAAGAATTTAGGGGCCACCTATCAAAGAGCCATGATAGTCATATTTCATGATATAATGCATGATATTTTTGAAGACTACATTAATGATATACTAGGCAAATCAAAGACCAAGGTTGATCATCCAGTAGCATTGAGGAGGATATTTGAATGACTGCATGAATACAAAGTTAGGCTTAACCCTAAGAAATGTGTTTTTGGAGTCACTTCATAAAAATTTATTGGCTTCATTGTGTCTCATCGATGCATTGAAGCTGATCTAGCCAAAGTACATGCCATAATAGAGATGCCACCATCAACCAATTTAAAGTAGCTTTACAATTTTTAAGTCAAAATCCAATCCATTAGATGCTTCATATGCCAATTAGCCAATAAGTGCCACCCATTTACACACCTATTAAATAAGGGTGTAACATTTCTTTGGGATGATGATTGTTAGAAAGATTTTCAATAGCTAAAGGACGATCTAGCAAATCCACCAATTTTATTGCCTCCTATGCCAGGGAAACCATTCCTTCTATATCTATCAGTAATAGACAAAGCCTTGGGGGCGCTTATAGTTTAACACAATGAAAATGGAAAAGATCATATTATGTACTATTTAAGTTGTACATTGGTCACATATGAGAATAATTATATACCCATTAAAAAAGCCTATTTAGCTATTGTATTCATAGCTCAAAAACTATGCAACTGTATGTTGAACAATAAGACCATGGTGATTTAAAAAGTAGATCCGCTCAAGTATCTACTATCTAAGATAACTTTACAAGGCCACATGGCCAAATGGATCATGATTCTCAGTGAGTTTGAGATAGAATATGTTAACTAGAAAGCCATCAAGGGCCAAGTGCTTGTAGATTAGCTTGTTAAAGAACCCCTTACAAATACAAAGTCACTAACATTCTAATTTCCTAATGAATCCATTATGACCATCATTGAAACATCTCTTGATGATTAGCACTGAAAGTTGTATTTTGATGGATAATTCATAGCACATGGATTGGGGGTAGGCCTTTTGTTTATAATTCCACAAGGGAATATAATCCTTAAGTCATTCAAAATCAACTTTCCTTGTATCAGTAACATGGCCAAATATGAACCACTTGTTGTAGTACTTTGACAGGCAGTATAATGGAACATACATCATTTAAAGGTTTATGGTGATTCATAATTAATCATTAATCAAGTTACAGACCACTTTTAGACCAAAGATGACAAGTTGGTTCCCTATATAGCCATGGTTGACACTCTCATGTAGTAGATTGTTGATATCTAGTTTGATCATATACCAAGGGCAAGTAACAAAATAGTAAATGTCATGGCTACCATTAGATATTTGATTCGATAAATATTTATGGCCAAAGAATACTAATTTCTCATTGAAAATTTGCTAGGGCTAGCTAATAAACCATCAACCATCATAATAATCTATGATATTGTTGGTCCTAGCTCTACTTAGTATTTAGATCTTTACACTTACCTCCATTACCATATTATGCCACCTAACTTATCTAAAAAACAATTAAAAGACTTCATTCATAATTCCCAATGTTAAACTTTACTCGGACCAACCTTATATCACCATATTTTTTATGGAACTCTACTTCATTGTTTATCTTTGGTAGAATCTACATTAGCATTATAGGAAGTTCATGAAGGAGTATGTGGATCCCACACCAGTGGGGTAGTCTTATCCAAAAATCTCTTATGTACTGGGTATTATTAGCCAATGATGGATGTAAATGCAATTGCATATGTGAAAAGATGCGATAAATATCAATGACATGCCAATCTGATTCATGTCCCATCCAAGACTTTGAAACCAATGTTGACACCATGGCCATTTGCTACATGGGGCCTTGATCTCATTGGGAAGATAAATACCACCTTATCTGATGGACATAAACATATCCTTATCACCACAGAATATTTCATTAAGTGGGTTGAATCTATACCTCTCACTTATATGACTGAAAAGTAAATTTCCAAATTCATCTTCAACCATCTCATCTACCACTATGGCATCCCCTCTAACATTATATTTGATAATGGTGGATCATTCAAAAACAAGGATGTGAAATTGCTATGTGTCAAGTATAAGATTGCTCAACATTTTTCCATGGTATATTAAACATAAGACAATGGCCAGGTAAAAGCACCAAATAAAACCATTATCAGCATCCTTAAAAATATTATCAATGATGTTGATCATGATTGGAACCTTTAGATATTTTGTGCCCTTTGGACATACCATACCAATCATCACAATCCCATGGGAGCCACTACTCACTTGTTTATGGTACTGAGGCCATTCTTCCCATTGATATTGAGTTGCCTTCATTACACATCTCTTTGAAACATGTCCTAGATAATGAAGATTATCAAGTAGCTTGCCTGTAAGAACTAGAGTTACTTGATGAGAAATGCATGGATGCATTAAATAACCTATAGGCATATCAGAACTGACTCTATGGTCACTATAATTAGCATGTGAAACACATAGACTTTGAACCTGGTGATCTTATCCTCAAAGAGAACCAAAAGAATATTATGGCTGAAAAGAAGCATAAAGGCAAGTTTAAACCCAACTGGGTTGGTCCTTTCATCATTATTGTAAACTATGGTGTTAGATCATATAGGCTTGCCACACTGGATGGGGACAAACTTGATGAGCCAATTAACATTATACACCTTAAGTGTTACTTTTCTTGAGTGACTTGGTGTATTATCTATGAGGACCACTTCAATATTTACCATATTATCAATATTCTTCTTTGTATTATATCATCCTACCATCCTACCATTCTACCATCATATCACTTTGCCATTCCACCATTATGTTCTATCAACATAACATTTTTTGACCCTCCCTACCTAGCCCATTTGACCTTGGTTCATCCATTGGTTTAGATTTTAGCATGAATAATTAGATCATTTTCAGTAATTATTTCAATAATTATAGATAGAGGTCATATTTTGGAGCAGTACGATAGAAGTCTTGGCAGTTGCATCCTTCATTTCTTATTTCATTTTATATCATGTTTTATTTATGTGGGCTTGATTATAACTACCTATGGGTAAATCAGTGTCTCATTGATCTTACTACTAATTATAAACACATATGGGCAAATTAATATCATTGATCTATGTTTTTATTTCCTAGTTATAACCTCCTATGGGAAAAGTAGGGGCAACATTTGTTTATTGTTCTTTGACATACCAACTTACCATTCCTATGTCATATTGTGCCATTATGCCAACTTTGCTTATTTTGTTTGAATTGATTGCTACATGAGTTAGATTCATCCATTGTAAGGTGGCACTACTATGACTTGAGGCTACTTTAGAACTATATGGGTAGTGCTCAATACTTGTTGAGGTCATCTTAGTCCCCATTTTTTACATGCTCTTGCCATTTTGCAAGCTTGAACCATTTAGTATCTCATCATTCTCCATCAAGTTGAGATGCTCCAAAATTCTAAAAACATTTGAAAACCATTTAGAAAAATAAAAAACATTGACCACTTCTTTACCTTGAGGATTCTGAGAACCCTTACTAAGTCACAAAAAACCACTTGACATTTAGTTTTCCCATCCTTTTCAGCCTTGTCTTACGCACTTGTCATTTTACAAGATCATTCTTATTCTTCTATCAACATCCATCATGTTTTCTTTCTCATCATTTTATTCTATCACATATCTAAGGAGAGCTACAGTTAGCCTAAATTTTTTGTTGGATATTACATCTATGGAACTATGTAGGTAGCATCCACTTGCCTAGTGCATATGGAGACAGCTCAATCACCCCCTTCCTTTTCTTCTGTTTCCCCATATTTTTGGTTTGTTAATTTGTCTCCTATTTTCTAGGGGTGATGCTCTTCATCTTATTTGTCTCATGTTATGTGTGTTAACATTATGACTAACCATTGTTTATTTATTTATTTGTTTGTTTTATTTATGTGTTTATTTGTGTGACTATTTGTTTGTTTTCAGTATTGTTGCCTTGATTTAGACTATGTGCATTCATTGGGTGATTCCTTGAACATTATTATTGAGTTTATCCATATTCATACATCAACACTGTCATCATGGTTTTTATCATTGGTGCATTTTTTCCATTGTGTATTGGATCAAGAGTTAGTCCTTAAGCATATTTCGACCAAGTCCTCATGGTGTTCTATTGTGATGCCTATTGTCATGTGTTATAGTAAAAATCAGCGTCAAGGAGTCTATACAACAATTTCAGAATCAATATCTCCTTGGCATCAACACCAACAACATTCCTAGCCTAATCCAAATCATATCCTAAATAGAGTAATTTAAAAAATGAAAGAATTTTTCTCCTTGTCAGTTCAGAAGAGCATCTCCCTACTAGTAGGTTGCCTAATTCATCTTTATCCTTTGTATCAACTTGACATCATCATATTTTCCATCATCATTTCATATCATGTTTTCCACTATCAAGATACAATGATTATAACCACCTTTGGGAAAATCATTGTAAATCGTCCCACTTGCACCCTACAGTTTATCCATTACCATTGAAGTCGTAAGCACACATAACCTTTTTATTCTTTAAGAAGACATTATTATGTTTATAGCTTGCAACACCTTCCCAAATAGGGGTAAACTATATACATCTAAAAGTGGCCACCAATGGCTTCATACCATACTTTATATTGATTCTTATCAACCTTTGCAAATCTAGCCTAAGAATACTAAACGTCTTAAATTTGGCTTCATAACATACAATTTGGCCTATTAATCCATTAAAAAGAGCAAATGCACTCATGACATCAATTCATATCTTTCAAAATGCTAAAGTACCTAAACAAAATTAATTAACATGAAAAACCTAATCAAATGCCTAATTGAATTCATCCTTGAGCAATTAAATGAATTATCAAAAAAGAAATTAAAAAATCAAAGAATATTCTAAGAATTCATAATTACCTTTTATGAGTTATCCAAAATATCTCACCCATGCCTATTCCATGCTAATCATGAGGTTTGGACACCTTTTAACTCTACTGGGGTTAATTAATGAACTAAGGTGAAGTTTGAACCCATTCCAAGCCCTTTTGCTAAACCTATAAATACAAGAATTTGCCTCTTCATTTAGAGAGCTTGGACATAGTAATGTTATAATGTTGGATTTATGACATGATTCAAAGTTATAGAGTTATGATGCCAAAATTCCAAGCCAAGTCACTTTGAGCCACATCAAGCTACAAAACCAACAATGGTGCCAAGGAGATAAGGAGCCACACAACTCCATTTTCCAAAGACTTCTTAAGCACAAGTCGAGCAAGCCAAATGAAGAAATATCTTGAAGCATTCAAGGAAGGTAAGAAAGGTTATTTTTCTTGAATTTTAGTTGTGCTTTGTCAATTGGTTTTCTTCACTATGCTCCTCCCTTTGATCTAGGCAAGATAGTGTTATGCATGTTAGTGTGTTTGTTTTCATTTTGATTTCTTTCATTGTGAAGTTAATATATGATCTAAGCACCCTTCTTAGATTCTTTAACCATAGCTTATTGCCTATGTTTTCCTTTTTTCACTTTCTTGAGTGTGTTCCTTATTTGATATTGTCATGCATTGTATTACTTGTTTGAACATCTGAATATGTTCCATTGATTGTGGCCCCTATGCCTATGTTTGCCTATTGTGACATTTTTATATGTCATGGTCTGTCATATGTTGACATTTAAATATGTCATTCATTACTTTGTGGATATTTGACCGAGTCATATCCATTCGATTGTGTGGTATTTGAGTATACCCCTTGTTTGAGGTTTCCTTAGACCATTGTATTTTGATTTGATTTTGAGTGCTCTTATGTGTGTGCTTGATTGCTTATCGATCTTGTACTATTACTATCTAGACATTATCATGATTCACATCATGCATCTTAGGACTTGATGTGATCACATTCTTCATACTTCAATGATATATCTACCTAGACATGTTCTTTTTGTATGTTACTTGATTCATACAAGTATTATATAATTATCTTATCCTTTTGAGGTAAGGTGACTACCAGTTTATACTTCTCACCTCAAAATAGGGGCATATTAGTGGGGGCATGCCATAAAAGCATGGCTTACACTTTTTTCATAGTTCACCATATTCAAATATACAGTGGGGGAATGTTATAGAAACATGTCCTCCAAAGTTATGCCATTTTATAATTTTAGATTATAGTGGGG